>VSMD01127665.1:0-16911 GCA_008750895.1 Mirza zaza
TTTCCACCTCTTATTTATTTGGTGCTAGTGGGAACTGGTGCTCTAGTCATAAATTAGATCAAATTTTTATCATTCTACAGGGTCTGTGAGAAAACGATATCTTGAAAGGAATTTTCTAGAATCTTCTATGTTCTCTCTACTAAGGATAATACTGCATTAGTAATTGGAAAGACTTCAGTAAGAGTCATGTGAAATTTTTCTAATGAAACAGGTCTTGCTGTCTCAAAGCTAGAGCTGATCACACGCCTGGAGCAAAGGATAGAGCCCTGGATTATGAAGAAAGAGGAAACAACAGCTAAATATCCAGGTAGGTGAGATTCAGTGAAGCAGTTAACAAATGTTAGAGAGCTAAAGCTCAAGGAGGAAGGCAGATTTTTAAAAAGTGGCTTGGAATATTCTGCTCTGCTGGAAATGGTTTTTAGAAGCCTGTGTATATTTCTCTTTATCTTCTAGAAGGACATCTTCTGTCCCAAGCTTTTAAACTCTCCAAAAACTCTACCCATGCAGTGATCTTACTTAGAATTCAGCGAGAGCCAATCTTCTTGTCATGGCTTATAAGGGAATGCATTATCTATCAGCATTTCTATTCTGTAGGGGTTAGGAAACCATCTGTACATATTTCGAAGACCTCTACATTAAACCATCTTTTGACAGGGTTTTTCTCTCCTGCCCTTTACAGTGGCTGATCGTAACTCACTGCAACCTCAAACTTCTGGGCTCCAGAGATCCTACAACCTCTGTCTTCCTAGTAGCTAGATCTATGGGCATGAGCTACCATGGCCAGCCATTTTTAAAAAGTTTTATTTTCTTATAAAAATGAAGACTCCTCATGTTGCTTGGGCTGGTATCAAGATCCTGGCTTCCTTCTTGCTTGGTCTCTCAAAGTGCGGGGATTATAGCTGTGATCCTCCATGCCCAGCTCCATGTTTTAAGTTCCTTTTCATGCCTCATTTCTGAAATGTGTAAATGGGAATAGTGGAGATACTGGGATTTGTTTCTGGAATGCAAGAAACACTAGGGACAGATATTCATATTTTATTCATCATGATTTCCAATTCTAAGTTTTCAGAGGCAATCCTGTAGAAAGTCAGACTCATTAATTTTGTACAAATGTATAGCCTCTTCCTAAACATAAGAAAATCTAATGTTATTTCACTTCTAAATAATCTTTTTCTAGCATAAAATAAGAGTAAAATTTCAACTTTATTATACCCAAATACCCACAGTATAATATAGTTTATTTTCTGTGCTCACCTTATAGAATTCTTAAATATACTGTCTCATTCAGTGCTTCAAATAACTGAATATATTTATAGTCCCAATTGATACATAATATTTGGTAACTTATATTCCATAATTTCCCCCTATTTAGTAGCATCAGGAATGTGTCATTCATATGTGTGTATGTATGCATGTATTTCTGTGTGTGTGGTGTTTAATGGGTGGAGGTTTCCACAAATAAGAATTGTATAACTGTATATATTTATGGTACACACTGTAGTGATCTGATGTGTGTATAAATGGTAAAACAATATAATTAAGGTAATAAACTATTCCATCATCTCACATATTTACCATTTATTTATAGTGAGAACATTTATTAATAGTGAGGTGTATGGTTTTAACAAATTTTAAGCACATAAAACATTATTCATAACTCTAATATGTTGCCATTAAATAGATCTCCAAGATCTGTTCAACTTATAACTAAAAGCTTTTACCCTTAAACATCACCTCATTTTTCCTGACTCTACACCCTGGAAACAACTGTTGTACTCTTTATTTTTGTTAATTCAACTTTTGAAAAATAATTATCCATACCAGTATTTATCTTTCTGGGAATGACTAATTTTACTTAGCATGATGCCTACTATGTCAATCCATGTTGTTGAAATGGCAGGATGTTTATCATTTTCATGGGTTAGTAATATTACATGGTATGTGTTTGTACAGTCATTTTGTAATCTATTCATCAAAGCAGGCATTTAGTTTGTTTCCATTTTCTTGGCTAATGTGCATAATGCTGCGATATAGATATAGTGGTATAGAATATTCTTCAGATACTGATTTTACATGGTTATACTCATAGGTAGAATTGGTGAATGATAAGGTAGTTGTATTATTTACATTTTTTAACATATCTCTATGATGACACTATCCATTTACAATCAATAACAGTCTACATGGATTAATTTCCTGCACACTCTTGTCCTCACTTGTTATGTCTCTTGTTTTGGACATTAGGCATTTTAACAGTTGTGAGGTGATACGTTATCATAGTTTTCATTTGTGTTTACATGATGTTTTGGTGATGCTGAGTTACTCTTCATGTTTTCTGTTGTAAACTCTTATGCTTTCTTTGAAAATAATCTATATAAACTTTTGCTTATTTTTAAGTGGGTGATGACATTGTCTTGCATTTGAAAAATATGAGTTTCCTATCCTATATATTTTGTATATTAACATATTAAATATATATTTAAAAGTATCTATGCTAAAATATGTACATTACATGTATATTATCTGACTATGTGTATTGTGTGCCATAGATTTCTCCTTAATGACTCATTTTTTCATTACAAAAGTCTTTGTCTCTTCTGATGGTTTTTGACTTAATGTGTATTTTCCTTAATTATGGCCACAATATCCTCCTTTTATTATTTATGTAGATTTTTTTTTACAATTACTTTCAAACAGTTTGACTTTTTAGAGCTACAGGAAAGCTTTTGTAGGTTGCATATTGTAGGGTTCTGTTTGATTTTTATTCATACACTCATCTTATTTTTCATTAGAGAGTCTAAACCATTTATATTTAATGAAACTTCTGAAGGAAGTGTTTTCTGTTTCCATTATTCAAAAACTGAAATTGAGAATTTGAAAGGAATTGCATTTAATCTGTAGATCAATTTGTACATCTTCACAACATTAGGTCTTCCTCCCTTGAAGAAGAATGTATTCAAGAGTGTTTTATTTTCCTATATTTGCGCATTTTTCTGTTTCTTCTATTATTTATTTTCAGTTTCATTCCATTCTAGTCAAAAATTAAGGCATGTAAAATTTCAGCTTTCTAAAATTGTGTAAGACTGTGGCTGAACATGTAGTTTTTAGGAAGAACGTTTTATGAGCTATGAAGAAGATTGTATATTCTGCTATTACTGTGTAGAGTGTTTCCAATATATCTGTTAGGTCTAATTGCTCTATAGTGTTTTCAAACCTTTTGTTTTCTTATTAATAATTTCACTGGTTTTGTTATTATCAAAGTGGAATATCAAAGTATCCTATTATTTTGTTGTCCATATCTTGCTTTAATGCTGTCAATGCTATTTAAAATATATTTGAGAAACTTGATGTGAGATAAAAATAGATATCATATATATGTATTATTTTCTTAGGCCGTCTGTGAATGACCACTTTTTATATTTATTGCCCTTATTTGTCTCTCGTGACAGTTTTGACTTAAAGTATGTTTTTAAAATTATAACATTTTTCACTTCAAAAGTAATGTGCCTAATATAATATTCATCTCCACTGCTCTTCGATGCTAAATGTTTTTCTGATGTATCTTGCTATCTCCTGCCATTTGTAGTCTATTGTTCTAACCAGGTATGAAGTCAAGTTGCTTTAGATAGAATATAATTGGATTTTTTAAATCTCTTTATTTAACTGTGTCTTCTGACTGGAAACACTAGTACATAAATATGTACATAATTTTCTCAAAGGAAGGATTTACAATTTCTATAATGTTAATTGTTTTATATGACTTTTGTCACTATCTTTTCTTTCTTTTCTCTCCTTCTGTCCTGCATTGTACATCACTGATTTTTAGTGACATATTTTGTTTCTTTGCCTAGCTTTCTTTTTTTATCTCTATAAACATTTTTTCTGATGTTCACTGTGAGAACTATGTAAACTCTTTTGAACTTCCAACTTATGTTAAATGGGTAACTAGTTAACTTCGGTTGCATACAAAAATACTTAATCTTTACATCTGCCCTCACCTTTATCATATTGATGTCAATAATTACATCTGTTTATATTGTATACAAATTAACACATGGAAATGATATTTTTTTTATTTTCCCTTTCAAATTTTATAGCATAATTAAATATTTTGCACCATCATTATGATAATGCAGAATTTTATTCTTGATATGTGCATATTTTTCCCAGAGAGTTAGGTATTTCTCCTGGGAGATAGAAACCAGCCTTTGGGAAGGCTATAAAAAATAGATATGTGGACATGTGCCTATAGTTTCATTCTCTTTTGATAGGAAATCTAGCACATGGGATTTTTCTACTAAAGTGATAACTCAGTATCAGCATGGAAGAAGGGCTATGGTGGGTAAATGCAACAAGGTTTCCTTCCCCTTCCATGTGGTTCTTGGTGTTATTCTAATTTGGGTTGCTATGAACAATTAGCAGTTATTATTTCTAAAAGAATCATGGTTGTAAGTATATTTTTAAGGTAATACATCTATGATGGCAGTATTACCCTGGTATTCTAATGTGGTTTATTGCTAATGTGCTTTCTATAGTTTTATATATTCATTTTGTGAAGTATATTCACCTGAGTCTAGTTAGTGAGATACTTTGTTATTTTCATTTCTTTCAGAATTCTCTTCCCATTGCACCAAAGACCTATTGCAAAACCAGGGCATAAAAGACCCATATCTGAAATCAATAATAAGAATATATGGAAGCTGTGGCCTTGAAAATGTACACTTAAAAAGAGACTGGGATTGTGTGGTTGAGTGTAAGAAGCAGAAAGTATGTTATGATGGTCTTGCCCAATGTTTGTCAAGTTGCCATAGAAAAATTTTCAAATGTTATAAATGTACAAATGTTTTTAGCAAATCATCAAATCTAAATAGACACAAGACAAGACATACTGGACAGAAAAGTTTCAAACTTAATGAATGGGGCAAATTTTTTAATCACAGCTATAATGTATCTGTACATAGGAAAATTCATATGAGAGAGAAATCCTACAGGTGTGAAGAATGTGGAAAAACCTTTAACTGTTTCTCAAAACTTATTATACATAGGAGAGTTCACACTGGAGACAAACCCTACAAATGTGAAGAATGTTGCAAAGCCTTTACCCATTGCATACACCTTTCTGAACATAAAAGAATCCGTACTGAAGAGAAACCCTACAAATGTGAAGAATGTGGCAGATCCTTTACCTGGTGTACAAACCTTACTCTAAATAAAAGAATGCATATGGGAGAGAAACCCTACAAATGTGAAGAATGTGGCAAAGCCTTTAATCAGTTCACACACCTTACTCAACATAAAATAATTCATACTGGAGAGAAACCCTACAAATGTGAAGAATGTGGCAAAGCCTTTACCCACTCCTCAACTCTTACTAAACATAAAAGAATCCATACTGGAGAGAAACCCTACAAATGTGAAGAATGTGGCAAATACTTTACCTGGTATACAAACCTTACTGTACATAAAAGAATTCATATGGGAGAGAAACCATACAAATGTGAAGAATGTGGGAAAGCCTTTACCCAGTTCACGCACCTTACTCAACATAAAATAATTCATACTGGAAAGAAACCCTACAAATGTGAAGAATGTGGCAAGGCCTTTAGGCGGTCCTCAATCCTTACTCAACATAAAAGGATCCATAGTGGAGCCAAACCCTACAAATGTGAAGAATGTGGCAAAGCCTTTACCCAGTCCTCAACCCTTACTCAACATAAAATAATCCATACTGGAGAGAAACCCTAGAAATGTGAAAAATGTGGCAAATCCTTTACCTCGTGTACAACCCTTACTGTACATAAAAGAATTCATATGGGAGAGAAACCATACAAATGTGAAGAATGTGGAAAAGCCTTTACCCGGTTCACACACCTTACTCAACATAAAATAATTCATACTGGAGAGAAACCCTACAAATGTGAAGAATGTGGCAAAGCCTTTACCCGCTGCACACACCTTACTCAACATAAAAGAATTCATACAGGCCGGGCGCGGTGGCTCAAGCCTGTAATCCTAGCTCTCTGGGAGACCGAGGTGGGTGGATCATTTGAGCTCAGGAGTTCGAGACCAGCCTGAGCAAGAGCGAGACCCCATCTCTACTATAAACGGAAAGAAATTAATTGGCCAACTAATATATATAGAAAAAAATTAGCCGGGCATGGTGGCACATGCCTGTAGTCCCAGTTGCTTGGGAGGCTGAGGCAGCAGGATTGCTTGAGCCCAGGAGTTTGAGGTTGCTGTGAGCTAGGCTGACACCACGGCACTCACTCTAGCCTGGGCAATAAAGTGAGACTCTGTCTCAAAAAAAAAAAAAAAAAAAAGCATACAGGAGAGAAACAATACAAATGTGAGGAATGTGGCAAAGCCTTTACCCAGTCTTCAACCCTAACTACACATAAAAGAATTCATACTGGAGAGAAACCCTGAAAATGTGTAGCCTGTGGCAAAGCCTTTATCTGGCTAAGAGACCTCACTCTACATAAATGAATACATACAGGAGAGAAACTATACAAATGTCAGGAATGTGGCAAAGCATTGTCCCACTGCTCACACCTTAATCTACAAAAAAGAATTCATAGCAGAGAAATAGTCTAGGAATGTGAAAATTGTGGCAAAGTCTTCAATAAGTGCTCATATCTTATTAAACATCAAAGAAATCATACTAGATAAAAGTTAGATAAATGTAATGAATATGGAAGTGCTTTCCCAAGTATTAGCCTTAAAATGCACAACAGTACTTAAAGTAAACTATAATAATGTAGAGTGCTGACAATACCTTTAGTTATAACAGAGATCTTATTGGACATGGGGGAACTTACACTGAAAGAAATTCTCCAATATTTTCTCAAACATTGTTCAACATCACAAAAAGTTTAAGGAATAGAAATCTTACAACTATAATGAATGTGAAAAATATTTATACAAAAGATATACCTTAGAGAACAACAAACAATTGATACTTAAAACTACAGATATAATAGGTTTCAGGACGCATTTCACGAAGACTAAAGTCTAAACAGATATCAGAATTCTCACAGGGCAATGCACTGAGTCACTAACACATTCTCACATTTCTTTAAACCAGGTTTTTGATTATAGAGAACAACCCAGTTGAAATAGTTAGTAGATTTATTTGTATGTCAGTTTTAAAAGAGAGAGGGATTTTTTGAGATTTGTAATTACATGTAAAATATACTTTTTGGTCAGGGTGGGGTGAAAATGTAATAAAGTATAATATTTTGCTATTTTTGACATGCAAATACTGATGTTATTCAACTTTATATACAGTAGATGGTATGCTTTCATTCTTAGTGTGTATGTGAATATGTGTGTGGTTAATGATAGCTACATAACATTTATTAGAAGCCTTTCTGTATTAAGTAGGCATTATACATATTCTTTTCCATGGAAAATTAAAAACACTGAAACGTAAGATTTATGAGATGGAGAGGTACTATGGAGTTTTCTTATAACAAAGAGTATTTTAAGTGATGTATGATGTAGGTATACAGACTAATATTCTTCTCATTATAATCAGAATGAAAACATTACAATATTAAAAATAACTTGTTTTAGTATTGCTCATTATGATAATAAAAGAGAATGAAATTTAGAATATTTTTAGATTACATGTAAACTTAATTTGTTTCATTAAATTAAAAATGTTTTTACTGTTTCCAACATGTTGTAGATTAAATAAAGTGTTATTTTGCCACCAACATTGACCTATCCCATGTTACTCAAAGTTGGAGGTAATGGATTGTAAAAATGTACTGTTGGGTTACACGGGACAAAGATATCATTTGTGATCCTTTTTAGCAGCAGCTCTACTTTGAAGAATAATGTTCCCAAAGCTTTTTTAAATTACATTTATAATTACATTGTTACTGTAATGCTTATAATAAAGATTTTGAACTTAATGAAAAGCCATACATTTCTGAACTCAGAATGACTAGTTGTTACATTCTATCCTACATTTTTCTTTCAACATGCAACCTGCCTGGCCAGTGAATCAGAAATAAGCATATTTTGTATTTATATTGAATCAAATATACAAATACATCACAGTTAAGTTGAACTATAGTTGCAGTATATTTACAGAGTATGTAATTATGTTTGTGTGAATGTGGATGTGTACTTATTTTGAACATGAAAGAAGAAATGTTAGAAAAAATAGGTAATTAAATGTGTTGAGAATTTTCTAGCAAATTAGAAACTTCAAAGATTCTGAAAGGAAATGATTTGTTCGCTTTACGTTAAATTAATTGTTTAAAAACCTAAAGCTTCTGAATTGGAACCTGCCCATGCCAATCCTCTGTTCTTACATGCTTATTACTCTTGCTAGGCCTACTATGTTATTTTATTATTTCAACGTTCATTAAGTATCGTTATATGACCTGATCTGCAATTACAACAAGGATTATGATAAAACTTAATGGTGCCCATAAAATTATCTGAAGGTATGAGTAATTCCACATTGTAGTAATTTCATTTTACTTAGTACATTGTATATTTTCATATTAATTTGGGAAGCTAATTGAAAGCACTTTATGGTTACTGTTTCTTTTACGTTTGGTCATAGAACCAATGGATTTATTGACTTTATCAGGCTACTTTTTTCAGGTAAATACTAAGAAGGATTTATAAATTATGGAGTTTTTATATTTAAATAGAAGAAATAAGTACAGAACAGTGTTAGATATGTAATAGATGCTTCATAATTAGCAATCAATATTTCTGTGGGAGTGAGCTTGTGGCTCCAGATAAGAGATTGAAAACGTCCAGGCTAAAAAAAGTCACTGATTTTGCATGTGGAGTGAAGGGACCTGCAGAACAACCAACTCTGAGAATTTATAAGTGGAAATTCTGCTTCTTTGATTTTATAATTACCTCTAGTTTTTTGCCATTTTTTTTAATCTTCATTCCCTTCTACAACTGTATCTAAGCTTTTCTTCTTTCCACCTGTGCTTGGGCTACAATATTTTCACTGTTGTACTCACCTCCGACCAGTTCACATGGTACTTTAAATGTTCTGATGAGAAGTGTAGACTTTTTTTAATTTGGTGAAAAAAATTTTTAACTAGAGAGCTTGAGGCCATTCATAGGCTATACATACAGCATTCTGATTACTTAATTAAGATTAAAGAGAGTCAGTGTCCTAAGGTTAAAGTAAGAGCCTTAAAGTCCAAAGAAAGATAAACAATTCTGAGTGCCAGAGGATTAAATCAAGAACACAGTGTTGTTTGCTTTGTATAACCAAACTGTTATTAGATCCTAATATATAATGTCATAATATGAAAATAATTACAATAAGTGAAGCCTTAATAAGTGTGTGATGCATATCTTAAGTACTATATAAAGAAATATGAGAATTTGGCAATCTCTTAATAGGGAGTTTAGGTAAATAAAGAGGATTGAATTTAATTTTCTATGAATTACTTATAGTACAACATATGCATCCATCTAGAATCTACTTAAGAGTTTATATTTTCGGTGTTAGAATATAGTAGAATGATTTATCTGGGTTGAAAATATTTGGAATACTCTTTCATCTGATATTGCAATCTTAGATAATTTATTTTACATAACTTTATCTTCCTTTATTTTAGTGGGTATAGTACTCAGTCCACAGTTCTCGTTTTTAGTCATCTAACTTTGACAAACAATTTGGTTTTCCTCTAGTGGAATCTCAGGGATCATGGCCACTTTTTGATTGAAAATTTCATTAGTGATTTTGGATGCAATCCTGTTTTCTATGCTCACAGTGGCCAGAGGTGGGATAGTGAGCACCACATACCTCTTTAGTCTCTTCCATAACATAATACTTTAAAAGTATTAATCAGCACCAGAAATTCCAGGTATCTTTAGCTTCAAATAAAAGCGTTAAAGCCCTTTTCATGTTCTGTGCTGGATTATGAATCTGCTGGTAATTATCAGAATTCCTTTGCTTATGGCTGACAAATGGAATGACAAAAGCAGCATTCTCACTCTGTTGCACAGGCTAGAGTGCCATGGCATCAGCCTAGCTCAGAGCAACCTCAAACTCTTGGGCTCAAGGAATCCTTCTGTCTCAGCCTTCCTAGTAGCTGGTACTACAGGCATATGACACAATGCTCTGCTGATTTGATTTACCTATCTTTATTTGGCCAATTAATTTCTATTTTTATTAGAGACACAGTCTCATTCTTGCTCAGGCTGGTTTCAAACTCCTGACTTGGAGTGATTTCCTGCCTTGGCCTCCCAGAGTGCTAGGATTACAGGTGTGAGCCACTGCACCTGGCCTGCACAAATTCTCTTTACACCAACAGCTCTTGTTTTACTTTACAGGCAGCTTTACTTGTAATGTAAATCAGAATAGGTAACATATACATGTATGTTTTCACTACATTATTTTTAAATGTTCACGATTTTACTTTGATAAATTAAAAATTAGAAAAGTTATGCCATGGCTGTCGGTTTCGTTGACTTTCAGCTGTGCGCCTTTGTATCACGGCTGACAGCTAAAGTCACTGTGCATGTTCATCTGTGGCTATGGACTATAGTCGATGCTCAGCTGTGCACGTTCATCTGTGGCTATCAACTATAGTTAACACTTGTACTGAAGTGGTTAATAAGCTAGAGATTTTATATAAGCCTTCTGATATCATCTTAGATCTTTGAAAGTGCAGAGGTAGTAGCCTCTACTGCTGTGCTGCTCCTCTGATAAAACAACCTTACCCTCCACTCTTCACTGTGAACACGCCTTAAGCAGTTTTATCTCCTCCTGTCACATCAGCACCCACTAAATGCTACAAGTGCTAAAATGCAGCTTCAGGTTCACACACCAAACCATCTCTCAGCTGCCTTCCCTGGGCAACACATAGGAAACTCACACTTACCAGGTAGAAAGCTAGGCTCACTCTGCAGCCTCTTTCACAACCCCCTGTGGTACTTCAGAACAAATTGTCACAGCAAAAGACACCACAATCATTCACCCTCTCAATTTGGAAGGCTAAATGTCATTGTCAAGGCGTATCCTTCACTCCATATTCTTAAGTAGGCATAAGTCCCATGGATTCCTTAACATTTCTCTTACCTGACCCATCTGTTCCTACCTCAGAAAAAGACACCATTGTGCACACATCTCATCTCTAATATTACCTCAATCTGCCTCTCTCCTTCCTCAATACCAAAGCCTCAGCAGGGCCCGAGTCAGTGCCACGTTGAATGGTCTGATGGGTTCCCAACTGTTCTTTTCCCTGCAACTTGGCCCCTCCAACTTATCCCCTAAAACTTTACTAGCTAGAGCATTGCCAAAATGCCAGTTTGATCACCTCAATTCCTCCATTAACTCCTTCAGAGGCCCCCACACTTTCTGGGCTATCAGAATCAGTGTATAAAGCTCATTTGGATCGGGCTCTGATTCCTGCATTTTTTCCTTCCATACTCCCCTCCATCACTCCACCTGTGTTATATTCATAAATGTTTTAAGTATCTACTATGCAGCAGCCACTGCTGAAGGATCCTACACATATCCCATGCTTTTTCACCATTTACAAATAAATGCATTTCCTAAATACACCATGACATTTTCTACTACTTTATCTATAAAATTCTTCTTTTTATTTTTCTTCCTGAACTCCTTCTCCAACTCCTGTGCATACTTAACTACAGTTCAGAGAAGCCTGACTACAGAGATAAAATGTAATGTGTTTTCTTTACTTATAACTTACCTGGTTTTCCTTAGAAACCCATAGTCACTAAATTCAGGAAAAAAATTAAGTCTAATTCCCATTATACAAATGAGAAAAGTAAGAGTCAGTAAACTTAAAGAACTTGTTGAAAGTTATACAGCAGTAGAGGAGCTTCATTTGCCCAAAAGTGGTCTTTATAAGAATGCTATACAGTTTCTTTCCAAATGACTTGGTTATGGAAGTTTTTGCACTGCTTACAGGAGCTTTCTGCTGTGAAGTAGCTTTGCTATATGCTGAATGGCAAAATTTTGTCCATTCAACCAATTTTATTAAGCCCTTCTTGGAACTTTAAGACTTTATAAGGAAGCACAATCTCTCACTTAATGTCCCTTAGGCAAATTATACATTGGGGATAAGTGAGAGAATACTAGAACTTATATTGATGTATACTTTTATCCTTAAATGTAGTGATGATGCTTTGCTAATATACTGATAATAGTAAATAAAGACTATATGCATGAATTAGGGGTGCATGCCCCAAAGTTTTTTACTGGTGGGAGTATGAGATAAAGAGTATTGGGGCCCTGTTCTCTACTGACCTCTGTTCATTTCCTTCTACTCTCCACCCAGCTCACTCCACTTGAGCCCAAACTCACCAAGCTCACACTCAGGTTCTTCCCACATATCCTTACACAGTGCACTCACTATCTTCATCCAGGCCCCTGCTCAAATGGATTTCCCTAGGGGGACATCACCCACACCCCACCCCACCATCAACTCTCCCTTCATGTATCCTGTTTTACTCCTCTCCATCACAGCTGCATTTACCTGACAGTATATATTTGTGTCCATAACCACACAAAGAATGAAAGCTCATGGTGCCTGGGAGGCTTCTCTGTTTTGTTTCCCACCTTCTCTCCAGTGCAGTAGGTATTATGACTGAATGGATGAATGTAGATTTTGCTCTTCTGTACACTCCTGAGTGTAGATCATTCTTTGGCTAAACTTTTTTGGCTGCCTTGTGGTTTTGTCTTATGTATAGGCCAGTAGTGTCTCTTCTCATGGCTGGTTTCTGCTTGGGATCCAAGAGAACACTCTTCAATATTGAAAATGTTCAGTATCCGTGCTGTAGTATCAGCTGTAGCCTTAACCATATGTTGCTATTTAGCACTAGCTAAGTGTCTAGTGTGACTAAAACATTAAATTTTTTATTATATTTACTACTTCAGAATGTTTAATGTAATTGTGAGAGGATTTCAATTTCTAGAACTTTAAGGAAAAAAAAGATTAAAAGGACATGTTCAAATGCAACAGTGATTATTCTGTCTCTTCCAATGTGACAAGTGTCATATTCTAGAACTCTTTTATGATTCCTTAGTAAATCCTTGTGAAATGCAAATGTAATTATTTACTGAAACTAAAAGAAGAAGGGCAGGGCAAAAATGAATTTGAAGTGCTGGAAAATTCCTTAAGTGACTTAATTTGGTTTAATTATGTACAGATTGTGAACATGATGCTCTTTCAAACTGTCTTCAAAGTTAACAAATAAGGAACAAGCATGGCAGAACAACCAGACACCAAGGGTGATGTCATGCTTTAGGCCTGTTTTACAGCTCCCAGGATCCCTGGCTGCTTTTTGTCCTCACCATGCTGGAACTCCTGGTCCTTTCTGGAAACACCACAGTCATCCTCCTCATTCTGCCCTACTCACCTCTCCACTGCAATATATAGTTTCTGATCAGCAAGCCATCCCTTATGTACCAGTTCTAAATGTCCATGTTTCTTCCTCCAATGGCCCTCAGCATTCTCTCTAGAGATCATCACATTTCTCTCACTGACTGTGGGATTCATGTCTTCCTTGTCATCACCCTGCTGGCAGCAGAGTGTCAGATGCTGGCCGTCCTGAGTTAGGACAACTACGTGGCCATCTGTCACCCATTGCGCTCCCCCATCCACATTCCCCGTGTTCTCTGTGTTTGCCTGGTGCTTCCATCTTGGCTGAGTGCAGCACTCAATGCCTTGATCCATGTGCTCTGTCCTCTGACTTTCCATTACTTCACTCCCAGGGAAGGTCGTCATTTTGTTTCTGAGATCCCAGCTGTATTTAAACTAGTCTCTGATGACACTTCCCACTATAAAAGAGTCTTTTTGTCCATGGTGTTATTTTTTCTCTTCCCTCCTATCTTAGCTATTATGGCCTCCTATATATTTATACTGTCCACTCAACTGGTGACAGTCTCAAGCCTGGGGCACATGGAAACCCTGGCTACTTACTTCTCTCACATGACCCTGGAGTCTCTATTCTATGTAGCTGCCGTTACCAAGTCCCTTATACAAAACTCTCATTCCTCTGAGCAGGAGAAGTGGTTTCTGTATTCTACACCATCCTAATGAGAATACTCAATCCTCTCTTCTACAATCTGACAAATGGGGATGTCTTTGGAGCCCCCAGGAGAGTTCTCAGAAAATAGGGAATATGACATATTTAACTTTCCACTGAAAATCCAATTCAAAGACAATGAAACATATACATTGACATTATGGCATTTGCATTGGTAGAGAGACATATTCATATGCATTTAACTATAAAGCCAGATATTTTGAAGAACAGATCATAGATAAAAATACATGATCCTGTCTTGAAGTTGATATGTAACTTGGTCATTTTCTTCCTTGTATTCATTTCTGTATTTGTACTCCAATATAATATATTTGGACTTTGGCTTATTTGTGTACTGTACCAAATATCCATTTGTTATTCCTGTGCAATCATCTTATTTGGTCATTGTTATTTATTTTGCTATATTTTTGTTTTTATTTGACAAATAATTCTATATGTATATGTCAGACACTGTGTGATCATTTTATCTAGGTATACTTTGGGAAAGATATGATAAAACTAATTGACATTTTTCAAAAGACAGGAATGAATGTTCAAGAGATATATGCCAAAATGCTCAACCTATCTAATCATCATGGAAATGAAAGTTAAAGCCACAATGAACTATTACCTCACACCTGTGAGAATCCCTACTCTCAATATGATGAATGCTAAGTACCAGTGAGGATGTGGAGAATAGGATACACTTGCATATTGTTGCTGTGAATATAAATTAGGACAGCCAAATTTATTTGTATTTCCATAAATTTAGGGGGTACCAGTCATGTTTTTTTTCTTTGAGGAATTATGAATTATATACTGTTATATTCAGGACATTTTGTGTATCCTTCATTCAACGAATATAGGTTTTACCCAGTAGATAAGATTTGATCCCTTAATCCCAATCAACCTCCTCCCTTCTGAGTCTTAAAAATCTATTTTCTCAATACAGCCATTGTAGAAAATTGTATAGAGATTCGTCAACAATGAAAATTGAATTAACATATGATCCATCACTCCCATTTCTAGATGCATATCAATTGAAGGAAAACCATTATGTAGAAGATATATCTGTCCTTCCATATTCATGACAACAACATTCATTCTAGTCCAGGGATTGAAGCAGCTTAACTGTCCACCAGCACATGAGTGGATAAAGAAAATGAGGTGCATTTACACAACGAGCCTTCAAACAGAATGCAATTCTCTCATTTGTGACAACATGTTTTCAACTGGAGGACATGATGCTAAGTAAAGTAAGCCAGACACAGAAAGACAAATACTGTATGATGTCATTTTTCTGTGGAATCTAAAGAAAGGTTAACCCATACTGGGAAGTATGGTTATCACAGAGAGTGGGATGGGGAAAGAGAAAAACAAAGGGTACAAAGTATCGATTTGTTCATTTTCTAAAATTCATAGACCTCTAAATAGAGGAACCATGGTATCCTTACATAATTATCACTATTAAAATGTAGTAATATTCTGATGTTATCATTGTAGACAATGTAATAATTTGTATTTTCTAATGTATAATTTTTCCTAGATTTTAAATTTTCCCTAAAATCACCCTAACCCTAACTTCCTGGCATGAGATTACTAAATCAAACTTTATTGATACATTGATAATCTTGAAATAAACTTGACTTTTTTTGCTTAAGTTACTTTGAAATCATACCTGATTGACTTTTATGTTTGCTTTGTTAGTCAATATTTGGTATTTTTATAAAGATTAGGAAAGATGTATGGTTTTTATATTCATTTTTTTATTACAAGAAAATATGAGAGTACAAATATTTTAGTCACATTTTATATCGTTGTCTCTCACTAGCAAGGGTTAGAGGTATGCCCTTCTTCTCCATGGTGATCAAGGCATCCCTCAGATGTGGGTCTTCCCCCAAACTCCTGAATCCCTGCTGAACACCACCAACATTTGAGTACCGTACTGTTAATCAATTAGTACCAATTTGATGGCGAGCACATGTGGAGCCAGTCTTGTCATCTTGTGTCATTTCACTTTGGATAATGTGCTCACTCAATCCAAGAAAATATAAGCAGTGCTAGCTCACTGTCATTTCGTAAATTGAATAATATTTCATTGTAATCATATACCAAATGTTAATAATCCACTCATGAATTGACTGGCTCTTGGGTGGTTTTTATTTTTAACTTTAAAATTATAACAAGCTCATTAATTTCATTTCATCTTTATTTGTGTATTTGGAGGTGTAGCCTCTTATCAAATACTCAACAGGTGTCCTGAAAATTTCATCAAATTATAGGAACTCCCTCTAAGAAGCACCATGGGGCAGGGGGAACTGCAATGCAGATTAAAGCCAATGACATATTAATGACACTTACGATACCCTAGGTCACTTTGTAAGTCTTATTATGCCTTGGCTGGGGAAATGCTACATTGATAAAGCATTCCCTAATTCCTCAGATGTAGAAGTGGCTCAGGGTAGAATTAAGGGTGGAGCAGCACCAAAATGGAATGGCAGCCTTATCCATTACCCCAGGTGGAGCAATTGCTGGAAAAAGCACCAATCAGGGCAACTTTGTCCCAAGAAGAGCCAGAGATCCTAACTACCTGCCTAAGATTTGTATATCCCTTTGAAAGATTTTTTAAAAAGGTTTTTTTTTAAGGAATATTTTTTCTGCAGCTGAGAAACATCTCTTTGAAATGAAATGTCAAGGAAGATAGTTCCCTATCCCACAATTTCTGTAAGAAGATGAGATCCTAACTTCAGTGAGCACCTAGCTTTAAGATGCAAAATTATCTCCTCCCGCATTGACTTGAGACACTTGTATTTTATTTGAATTTAACCAATTACCAAAACAAGACAGTCTCACTAATTA
>VSMD01127666.1:0-18216 GCA_008750895.1 Mirza zaza
TTAGGTTGAACCTTGCAAGATAATTGGAAATTAGTCATGGACAGACTGAAAATCGTCACTATTTTTTACATTAAGTGACCACATCTTTGATATTAGCAAGGCTTGATCTTAAGTAGATAATAAAGACATGGATATAGAAAATTCTGCTTTGAATAAATTTATTCAATCATTCACGAATTATTTATTGCATGCCTACTATGTGCCAGGCACTGTTTTTCGTCCTAAGAATACAGTAGCTAATAAGGGAAAAACATGATCTTTTAGATCAAAGAACTTATATCTAGTACAAGTAGAGAGACTCGAAAACAATATATACAGATTTAATCAGGTATTGATAAATATTGAAAATGAAATAGCGAAAGGCTTGGGGGTTTCCTTTTTGTTAAATAAGTGGTGACATTTAAACTGAGTCATGAATTATAAAAAGGAACCAGACAAGTAAGTGTTGGGGAAGCAATATCCCAGTAAGATGTGGCATGAAGGCAGCAAAAATCTGGCAAGCTGAATGGACAGGCCATTATGACTGTTTCATAGTGGTCAAGGAGAAACAGTAGATAAAGATGTAGACAGGAGTCCTTTCTTTTCTTATTTTGTTAACTTAAGGATTTGGGATTTTATGCTAAGTGGTAAGAGGATCCCCTACAACTTCACTGTCAAATGCGATAGCAACTACCTACATGTGGCTATCAAGCATTTAACATGTGGCTGGTCCAATCTGACATGTACCGAGCCTTCGTATAAAAAACAGGATCTAAAATATCTTATGAATAATTTTATATGGACTATATATTAAAATGATAATATTTTGGCTGTACTTGGTTTAACCAAGTATTTATTAATTTTATCTGTTTTTATATAGTTTTAAAAATGTGACTATTAGAAAGTCTAAAGTTACATATGGGGCTCATATTTTTTTCTCGATTGCATTTTTGTTGGATAACATTGCACTAGAAAGTTTCAAGCAAATTTGTGTCATGATATTACTTTTCAAGATCACTGTGGCTGTTGTGTGGAGAAAGGATTGGAAAAATGCAATATTGGTAGCAGAGGAACTAATTAAGGGATTTTTGTAACAGTTAGAAAAACATAACGTTGGCTTGGGCTAAGGTGTTTGCAGTGGAGGTAGAAGGAAAGGATATGATTTAGGACATTTATGGCAGGTAGAGTGGGTTTTATTTTCTTATAGTTTAGATATAAGACAATTAGAAAAAGAGAATAAAGTGTCTAATAATTGAAGCCTCGGGTTTTTAGTTTGAACAATTGTGTATGTGGTAGTACATTTAATGAGATGAAAAAGAGAGGAGGCATAGTTTTTGGTTTGGCATAGAAATCAAGAGTTCTGTTTTGCACATACTGAGTTTGTGATTCTTGCTAGATTTCTGAGTTGATAGGTAGCAACTGAACATAAGACTTTGTATATTTGGAATAGATCAGAGCTGGATATATAAATATTTGGTTCATAATTATTTTTATGTACCCACCATCTGTGGAAATAAACCTTCACCCAATGATAGTCTATAGAGAACAGAAAAGAGCCAAGGATTTGGTCCTGGGACATGATATCATGAAGAAGTTCATTCAAAAAGGAGAGAGGGAACACCTGGTTAGTTACAAAGGAGTGGTAACACAGAAAACAAGTATAGAAAATGTTGTATAAGTCGTCAGTGGTCACATGAGTTAGATGGTATTGAGAAATCAAAGCAGAGAAGTTCTATTTGGAAACATCTAGTTCATTGGAGACCTTGGTGAAGTGGTAGTGGCAGAAGCCCCGTAAAAATTGTCAGTGAGAAGGTAGTGATGGTGCATTTAAAGTAAAGACAATCTGCAGTCCTATTGTTTTCTCCAACAACTTTCAGGAACTTAAAGGATTAACTAAAAGAATCTGTTAGTAATAAATTCTACATCTAAGGTGGATGTAGAATTTATTATAGAAAGCTACTTGTTAGTTAATTTATGTTGCCTGATATTTACTTACTCTGGCTTCCCAAGCATTGGCTTTTCCAGTATGCAAAGCCATCACAACAGAAACTTAGGAGTTTGCTTGCAGGAACATCTTTTTACTACAGAATGGCACATGAGAACCAAACCTCCAATTAGAGATGGAAAAATTTCCCCAAGCTTGCTTTAGTACTAGCATATATTCTGACCTGTATGTGTGATAATAGGAAATTACACTTTTGCCTATATATAAGGGAAACATTTAATTTCATGCCTGGTGTTTCCAATTTCCTACTTAGTCTTTTGCCATTCAATCTTCCAGTTTAGCATGATTGGCTCTCCCACTCATTCCATTTCTTTTTCCTTTTCACACAATTCCTTGGTCACATTTCTGTGCTTTCTCTCATTCTTTTAAGTATCTCTTTTGTCTATGGCTCTTTTATCTTCCCTCTACTCCTTTTTCCTGTTTGTTTCCTTTCTCAAAGTTACTTATAGATTTACTCCCTACTGCATTATATATGGGTATATCTTTATTGTGCTATTCCAGTTTTTGGAATATGTATCTCAGCAAGTTAGTTTTAATATTTCTTTAAAAAGTTCCTTTCTGCACATTACTTTCTTACACTAGCCTAAATTTAGAAAGGAAGAGCATTTGTCACTACTGTGGAGTTAGAAATAGAAATCTACTTTCCACTTATAGCTCTGGATTTTTTTTAATTGCTTGGTGTTAGTGATTGATTGGAAAATAGAAAATTATAGTTTGTTATTTTTGGTAACATAAATATAGGTACAAGCTGAAGATCTTTCATGGTTGACATTGAGCGTTGGGACCTATTTACCCTCTCTTAAAATGATATGGACATTACCTGAGATTATTCTGGGAATCTAAAAGTACTGATAATACCGTCACCGGTCTCCAGCCTCGCTGTTGGTATCAATGTTCTCATTTTCTTAATGTTCAAAAATCGTATGATGATTCTTTCATTGACCCTGGCTCTTTCTTATAGAAACACTCTCATGTGATCGATAACTGCATTGACTGAAGTAGAAAATAAAATTAAATTTTAATTAATAAAGCTTTTTAAATGCTTTCAAAAAGGTGTAATCTGTGGTATTTTTAAAACACTCTAAATATTAAAGGTTACATTAAAATTTTGCCTCTTGCTGGCAACATTTATACTAGTCCCAATGTGTTATATGATGTCCATAGAACTACAGGTTGATTTTTTAATTAAATTATAGTTATTAACCACAAACATCAGTATTAAATTCCAGTTATAATGAGATGGCTGGCTGGCTTTCTCCATGACTCCAACCTCCATGGATGGGGCATTTTAAAGCCATGCATTGTTTCAGCACCTGAAATTCAATCTGGCCCTTAATCAGGGGAAATAGAAAGATCCACTGTAGCCATTAGCCCAGCAACTAGTCAGTCTGCTTCTAGTTTGCTTAGTGCTTGTTACCTGTGACCAAATCCCTGAGTTGTTCCCAAGTGTTAGTAATTGTGTTCCCACTTTTTGTTCCATACCACCTGCTCTGCTTACCTTGTACCTAACCACCTCTGGCCCTGCCATCTAACATTTTCTGCCAGGTTACCCTAACAGTTGACCCTACCATTCTATTGAGATGTCCTGTGTTACCTAACATTGGATCTTGATGTCAGTTGCCTATCTGATTAGACTTCCTAACATTGTCTTCTCCTGTGATATGCACAGAATACCTGTATTACTCAGAGGAGTATATCTAGTCCCAAAGAGCTGGACATACTCTGTTTGGTCTACTCTACAGATAGTCATTTTTTTTAGACCCTTGCAGTATTTAATGTAATCATTGTAAAGGAACTGAGTTCTTTCACATCATTCATGCAACAGTGAACAGATCAATCTGAGAAACTTGTCTTTAAAAGGAGGCTCAACCTGTTTTATTGTTAAGGTCTGACTGTCTTATCTCTGTTTAAGGCTTTCCAGAGAAACCATTCTAACCAGAAGAGATTAAATGGTTAAAGCCCAAATCAGACTTGAGAATAGTTGTAACTGCTTCCTATGAGAGAAAACCAAAACAAAGGCATTTGGAGAGTGGTTATTCTTAGTCGAATAAACCTCTTGGATAAATCAAGTGTCTTTTAAAGTGAAGTTTGGAGACTATAGTTATAACTGTAGGCTTTTAATAGATGGACATAGCAAGCAACGTGACAAGGACATGGTAAAAGGTTTTCATATTATACAGTAGGTAAACTCAGGGGAGAGAAGCAGAAGCAATTCATAGGCTCTGGTTTGCATATCAAAAGAGTGAAAGATGATGTGAAAAGTGAGGGTACTCCTGAAGTGAACAGAAATCAGAATTTAGTTAGGTTGGTAATTGGTAACAATGTGAAAGCAAAGGGGGTAAAAATAAAAGTGATGAGTTTCTGCAGAACGAATTTGAGAAGATTGCAGCAAGAGCTGTGTGAAATTGAATGAGTGCAAGCAGGAAATGGCACAGAATAGAAATGCAAAGCATTAAAGGTCCTTCAATAGGGTCCTAAGGGTTCTGCCTGTCATCCACTAATAAAAATAATAGGAGCTAAAGAGGCCTTCTCTGTCTGAACTGCTATATACAAAAAGCATGGTAGGACAAAGGGAGGTCTATTCAAGGAATAAAACATCAAGTTTACAAGGAGACAGGAAAATATCACAGAACAACTCTGAGTGTAAAATAAAGATAAGCATGACAAAGAAGGAGAATGAAAAGAAGAGCTAACACACATAAGATGCTTCAAAAGCACATCCATTTAATAATTTTAGTTTTCTGAATGATAGGCAGAAACAAACTATACTTAAATAGCACCTTTTGTGATCTGGAAGTTGTGCCTTACCTTTTTTGAAATTTTTTCTTTATTCGGGGAATGAAGTCTTGGAATCTTTTACCAAGTCAGGAGGAACTGAAGGTTTTAAGGTTTATAAAGGATGGTCCATGTACTCCTGAGAAAGGAAATCTTAAACTTTATTTTCCTAATGGTGGCATTTGCAATGTTTACATAAAACATTAATACCTTCCTTCCTTCAATGAAGAATGTCAGTAGCCTTTACCCAATACCCTGTACTACACCCCCACAACACAAAAGTCATTATATATTAATCCTACAGAAAGAGAACAGTTTTTCTAAAGACATTCTAAACTAAAACCTTTTAAAATAGAGTATCATTAAAGATGAAGAATGGGTTAAAAATGTTCTATCATGTTCACAATTTCAGATGGTCTAGTTTTATAATCGCCAGCATGATATTATGTTATTTATAATTTTTTACTATGGTCTTGTGTGAGAATTCCAAGGCTTTCCATATCCCAGACAGTTGCTGGGATTAATAAAGAAATGTGTTAACTCTTTAAGATAATCGTATTACCTGGATGGGAGGATATGATCGATGGGATTTCTAAATATTCCATTTTTTTCACCATTGTGGTTTTATTTACATAATCTAAATTTGCTTTTATATCAGTGTCAAGTAAGAAAATCACCCATGACATCCTTAATTTATATTCTTTCCCATTCAGTCTCTCTAAAATATACAATGCACAGCTGTTTTTAAATCACCGTTCAGCATGTTATTTAATTTTTATTACTCTACATTATTGTAAGTATCCAGTAAAAATAAGAATGAAATCTGACATAGCCTCTAAAATAAATGAACCATCACAGAGTTGACAAAAATTTTGATAGAAGTTTGGAGTACTTAATTATCACCCAGAGTATAGATGCTGAATTTCATACTTGCTCAAAATACTTATTAAAATGTCAAAAGTTTAGGATTCTCCATTTCTAGATTTGGTTTTACAGGCAAACATACCAGTGTTTAATAATTTTTTATGTCATATTTAGGTTACATTCTCCTTGTCTCTCTCTATCTGTCTGTCTCCCTCCCTCCTTCCCTCCCTCCCTCCCTCCTTCCCTCTTTCCCTCTTTCTCTGTCTCCTGCGTGTGTGCACAGGTAAATACATCTAAGAGCTTTACAGAAAGATAATTACTTTTTTATCCTCTGTGTATCTTTCCATAATTTTCTTCCCTCTGTTTCAACTTATCTGGAGTAGGTTTCTATTAGGGCTGTAACTGGGTCACTAGGGAAGGGTAGGATAAGGTCCAATTTTTCTTCCCTTTATATCTTTCATATATATTTCTGCAGTTCTTTGTTTTAGTCATTTGTCCATCCACACTTGTTATTTTTATTATTTTTCTCTGTGCCTCTGTCTCCCCAATATCCCTCTCTCCAATCTCCGCATCCATACTTGCAGAGGTCCTTTCTCTCTTCCATTATGAGAAATAATAATTGATATTAAAATAGCTGATGTTTATTGAGTTTTTACTATGACTCAGGAAGTGTTCTAAGAACTTACATATATTCATCTAATTCATATAATTGAATTTTATCCAATGTTATTTCAAAATTTTAAGAAGGATATAGAAATGTAAGGTAACAAAAAGGGGAAAATTAGACATTTCACTCATGAGATTTTCTTTTCCAGGGTTTGAAGATTCCTTATACATAAGAGACTTTTTTTTTTTTTTTTTTGAGACAGAGTCTCACTTTATTGCCCAGGCTTGAGTGAGTGCTGTGGCGTCAGCCTAGCTCACAGCAACCTCAAACTCCTGGGCTCAAGCAATCCTGCTGCCTCAGCCTCCCAAGTAGCTGGGACTACAGGCATGTGCCACCATGCCCGGCTAATTTTTTTTTTCTATATATATTAGTTGGCCAATTAATTTCTTTCTATTTATAGTAGAGATGGGGTCTCGCTCTTGCTCAGGCTGGTCTCGAACTCCTGAGCTCAAATGATCTGCCCACCTCGGCCTCACAGAGAGCTAGGATTACAGGCTTGAGCCACCGCACCTGGCCTAAGAGACTTTTATAGTTCGAAATCATATATTTAGCACCTAGTGGTAGACATTTCAGTATTCAAGTTAAAATGTCTTGGTATCTTGTTTCTAATACACACATCTCTCTTGGTGAGGTGATTTTAATGCTAGTCATCAGAAAAGGAGAGCAACTTGGATTTCAAATGATAAATGACCAATATAACCACCCTGAAGAGTTGGTGAAAATAAAGTAAAATGCATGGACAGAGAGGTCAAAGCTGGCAGCTATGTTTTGAAGTCATATTAAAAGAGGCAGTTAGGCATGTTGTCCCTAACATGAAAGAAACTTCTTATTTTTAAAGATTTCTACAATGTAAGAGCCTTATGTTTTTCTAATTTCCAATATTGAGTCCCTACAATATATGGGAAACATGCAGTCAGTGAAGTGAGAACAGGTTGAATTTGTGATAAAAATTAGTATCTGGCTCTCAAAGTTCAGTAATATAATTTCATTTTTATTAGAGTCCTACCCATCTTTAACATTGAAAATTGTGCTAAGGATGAAAATGTTCAGGAACATGTACCTTTCATGGTACAGAAATATAAATTTATTTTTATCAAATTATGCTCACAGGTAGTTTTAAAAATTCACTGAAGGATGAAAATGTTGAGATGATCCGGAATCCTATTTCCCCCCATTTTTAATAAGGATTTTGTTGTTTCCTGATACCCTGGGTATTATTATAATTTGTCTTAAAATGGTGTTCACAATACTCCACTTTTACATGTTGTGCAGTTTTATCTGCAGAATGTGAGATGATGTTATCTAAATTCAATTCACACATTTATTTCAAGGTTAAAATATCCCAGCCCCTCAATGAGGTAGAGGAGGAAACCCTGCTTTGTTTAATGTTAATGGAAAAATTTCACCTGTGAAATAGCTTCAGATTGTGATATTAAATCCCCCATGTATGTTCTATGCTCACTGCCTCAGCTTTCCTCACCCTGCCTCAATCTACCCTGTCTTTGGATTTTTCCAAGGGATATTTACATATCATGTTTCATAGAGGGTGAATAAAGAGATCTGAGCATGAAAAGGATCATTTGTTTGACCTTGGAGAAATTTACTACCTCCAAGTATTGCCTCTCCAACAAGATTATAAGCTTATCAAAGAGAAGGACAAATATTTTCCTTTCCTGTAGTCTCCTACAATGCTTCACTTAGGATAGTGCTCAATAAAGATTTAATGATGTTTATCTAAAAGAGCCAGTGTAGTTTATCAGTAACAACCTAGACTGCTCTCTAACTTGGTTGTCTATAACACATCTATGTCTGTAGACCAACAGCATTGGCATCAGCTAGGAACTCATAAATGCAGAATCTGAGCCCATTCCCATACTTATTTAATCCCAATGTGCATTTAAATAAGATTTCCCTGTGATTTGGATGCATGTTAATGTCTGTGAAGCACTTCTGTTTTGCATTAGGGGTTGTACTTTACTAAACCTAGCTTAAAGATTTCTTTTTTTTCCATATCTTTTCTCTCTTTTTGTGTTAATATGTCCCTTTTTCCTTCTCTTTTGCTTCAAGACCCTCCGTTTTGTAGCTTTCCATATAATTACAAATTTTTTGAGGATTAGTCCTAACATTTTTTGAACTCTTCATAAAAATAGTCAGTATCTAATCATGCATGCTTTCTTAGCTAACTTTGTTTAAATTATAAAAACTTCGATTTTAAAAAAGGAAAATTTTTAGCCTTCTAAGACTTATGTTCCCTAGGCTAGTGTTACCTGTAATTTTCTCAGAAATCATGGATATGTTATTATTCCCTTAAAATAATGAATAAGATTTTGGTAGGGAAATGGCTCTCCAAAAGGCATGATTTCTGATTTTCATAGCTATGGAATCTTACTTACCTTTTGTATAGATAAGGAGCAAGGCAACTAAAAGAAATTTATTCTGGGATTTTAGACACATAATGGATTTTTATCTTTACCTAATGTATATTTTTGCTATTTTTTTGTCTCTCTAAAAGCCATGGTGCTTCAAAATTTAATGAGATTATATGATGTATTATCATCATTAGTGAATGCAATTATCAGCTGTGATTAATCCTGTTCATTCCGAGAAGCTTTATTGTGTGTTATTTTTTCCCTCCTGGCAGGTATTTGTGTCATTCTTACTTTATGAAGTTTGACCAGAACTACTGCAGAAGGAGGGGGAGAAAGCAAATGGGATGTATGGTATAAGGCTTTTTATGACTGGTTTTATGTAGGCCTTTATGAGTGCTTGGGAAGAATCATCTCACAGAAATTCACATCATCTGGAGAGAAAACAATTTAAATCTTAATATACAGATACAATATATATAACTAACATCTTGTAGAGGAAAAATAACACTGGATATTTCCTGCTTAATTGTAACATATGTTTGATTAAGTTAAAGCAACATCAGCTTCAAGTTTATGTGTGATTTTCTTGGGCAACCATGTAGGCCTTACATTTCAAGGAAGATGTAGATGATTAGCCCTAGAATTCTAACGTTTATGGAAGAAATAAAATGTTAATACTTAGGTAATTACTGTATGCATTTAAACAATAAATTTTTGTCCCATAAGATTACAAATGAGTTCATCAGTTTTTAAGTCCTTAAGTTCTACTGGAATCCTGCGAGTTACTATTTCCAAGAATGAACGAAGAACATATTTTGAGGTTGTGTTCCTGTTGGGTACAGTTATGTCACATTGCTTCTAGTAATATTGTTTGTAGGACCACACATACGGGATAACTGATGTCTTTGTTAGATTATTAAAGCCTTGGTGTGAGTGCAACATCACCAGGACATATAATTATTAAATTTCTATCTACCCATGGTTCCAACCCTTACCTGGTCAATACTGAAAACAGTTACTACAATTATAATGCCCTCTTAAAGGGCTGTCAACTGCCTTTCTTATTTTCCACCTATGATTTACTCTCATAACTGCCTTTTACTCCTGCCACCAACTCAAATATTCAACTCTCTCCCATCAGTGAAAGGCATAGTTAGATACTGAAGCATGTAGATAGCTGAGTGAGGGGGATAATGAAACTGAAAGAAGGGATTTGTCTTTGATCACAAAAGATATTGAAAGAACTGTTGAATAGTTCTTCAGATTTTCTGGGAAATTAAAAAGAACTGCTTCTCATTAGGGAGAGCTTTGGAATGCTGATATATAGTCCTATAACCTCATTTTATAGATATGCAAACTATGGCCCAAATAGTGTGATTTTCCCAGAAATAAACTAAACCTAGGCCATATGACACAAATTAGTGCTGTTTTTCCATCATAATGTCTTATTAATATTCCTTAGACCAACTGTATCCACTACCATTTAGCTTAATCTAGGAGTATAAGTTCTATTTGTGCTTAAGAAGGAAATTTTATCCTTATTTAAATCCTAGTAACATAAATTTGGATTTAGGATTTAAAATGGATGAAAATACGGCCTGACAATCTTTAAGGTGGATTTTGATGCTAAGATTCTAGATAAAAAATCCCCCAGTTTCAAAAGTTAAAATGATTCATGCTAAGCACAGTGCCATACACAGTATAGCTCTGCTCCTTCCTTTTAAAGAACATGATATGTTAACTTACTCTATAATCATTTTTCCTTGAAATGTATTTTTTAATAAAGGCAATTTTGTGATAGTCACAATGGGAATGTGAGCTGATAATATAGATATACTATAAATATTATACTTAGCAGTGAGGTCAGAATTGATCTCTAAATCTAGAACAAATGAGAAGAGAAATGCCTAGAAGAGAAAAGTCCATGGAAAGAAACTACAAAGCCAAAGTAGGAATAGTCAGAAGTTTTTTTAGTACCATAAACACTATACCTTACAGTAGACTTGGTGACTCATTAATGATAAAACAGGGCACTATTATCTGTTTTATTTCATTTTCTGCTGCCATAACAGAATCCCACAGACTAGGCAATTTATTTGTTTTACAAAGTTTATTTTGGCTCAGAATTTTGGTGGCTAGAAAGTCCAAGAGCATACTCCTGGCATTTGGTGGGATTGTGCCATGACAGAATGCACAAGCATAAGAGAAGTTGAGAACATGTAAGACAGAGAGGAGAATGGAGCCAAACTCCCATGGTAACTAACTCACTCCCATGTAAAAGGCATTAATCCATTCATGAGGTCAGAGCCCCCATGTCCCAATAACCTTCCAAATGTCCCACATTTTAACATTGGCACAATGAGTTCTGGAGGGTACATTTGAACTATAGCACTGCCCTTTCAATGTGACTTCACTTTCTAATAAAAAAAACACCCGTTACACACACCCGTTATAGGCTGTTTTTTTTTTCAATGTATTGATTTTATAGAGTTATTACTTATATAGTCAACTACCATGCCTTTTTAGATATTTTTCATTAGCTCTGAAGCTGCTCTGTACTGAACTACCCATATTTTCCTTTTTCTTCCACAACATGGAGTGCTTATTTATGGGATGGTTGTGGATTAGGGGTATGCAGTCTGTGCTCATCATATCAAGGAATCCTAAGTGGACTAAATAGATTTTGGAAGTTTAGTCTTGACTTAGTAAACACCAACCTCATCCAGAAAGATATTTTTTAAATGTCAAAGAGGTAACCCATATATGGTGCAATTGCTAGCATCAGGAATGGTCACACGTTTCCTCTCCTTCCAACTATCATCTAAAATTGCACTATCTAAAACTTATTCTAAAGCCTTAGTTTCTAGTACACTGTTCCCCTTCACCCTGCCACAGACCACTCATCAAATTGTCGTAGATCATTGGCAGCTTAGTGTGTATGAAATATCTGATCTCATATTGTATAGGAGAAGGAAGGAACACTAATGAGGGTCCAAGGCACATAGTACAGGTGAAGGGCCTACTACATCAATTCTAGATAGGAACAGCTAAACAGCCTATGACTTGGTTTTGCCTCGGGTGAGTCTGGTCTGGAAGCAACTTACAATTTTCATTAGACACACAGATGGATAATGATAATGTTGACCCTCTTCTTTGGGTTTGGAAAATGAAGGCTAATGCCATACTACTAGATGATAGAGGAAACACAGAAGTTGCAGAAGGCATTGTGCTAGGCTTTCTAAGCTGTAAGGGACTTTAGAGGGTACAACCATGACTAAAGGAGATAAAGGAACTTGTCCAAGATTACAAAAGGAGAATGGCAGTGCTCTGGCTATAATAAGAGGTACTCAATATTGTTTGGCTTGATTAGATTTTCAATTAGGGAAGTAATGTGATGAAAATAGTGTTTTTATCTCTTTGTAATGCTGTTTCATTATGTGCAACTTCCCAACACTATGCTTTTAACAGAGTATTTTTCTCTGGCTCCTTACCCTTCTCTTGCAGAAACCTTTAACTACCTTAAAGAAGCTTAGCCTTGAAATCCACAATGTTAACACAATTATTATCTGGAAATAATCTGTACATAATCATTTTTTAAAAATATATTTTTTTGAATTTTGGAATTAACTATACCTAATATTTTAACCATTTATCTTGTAACTGCTAGGGCTTTGTATTATCTTGCAAAGTGATTTTTGTCATCTTTTATGTAGTGTTTTGGTTTTGTTTTTATTCAGTTTTAGGAGCAGGTGAGTCTTAATAGTCTGCTGTTTTTTAATGTTTATATAAGAAGGGAAGAAGGAGAAGTATCACTGGAAGGGAAGAAGGAGAGTATCACTATGGTATCCGGCCATTTCCCAAACTTTAATGGCATTTCAAGCAAGGTTTCTTTAGAGAGCAATGCTCAGCAAAGAGTCATTTGTGCAGCTATATCTTTGATTTGCCTATTTTTACATATTCTTGTGTGTTTTTGAGGGCCTTTGCAAAATAAGCTTGCCAAAGATTCTAGGCCTACTGTTTGGCATTTGCTTCATGGCATGGGCCTCAAGAAAAGTGAGCTAAAAAGAAATCAGCAAAAATAATTAGATAATTCTCAAACAGTGAAAAATTCAGAATTAACAAGGAGATATAGTACTGCATTAGCCCCCGTTCCAAAACAGTTTTCAACCATAGCATTTAAATTATTTCTTTTAAAATCTTTTAATTTACTTACAATTTTACAGTAGTGACTGCAGAAAGCAGGAAAACTCTGAGGATAAGTTACTCTCTTGCAACTTATCCTCAGATAATTTGTAAGACTTTGGTAGAGATTGGGTGGAGGCAATTTTTGAAACCTGAGGGGAAGATCTTGAATGTAGTTAGGGATAAGAAATTTACTTGAAACTTACAGCATGTGGTTGAGAACTTGGACTTTGACTCCTGGCTTTGTCCTTTGGTAGTTGTGTGACATTGGACAAATTATTTTATCTCTGTGAGCCTGCTTTCTTCCATGTGAAGGTAGTAGCAATAATACAACTTCATGATCTTATTGTGAGACTCAAAGTGAATGATATATATAAAAAGAGTTAGTGAAGTACCTAGTATATAGTAAATAAATGTTCAATAAATGGAAAATTTCATTAATACTTTAATTCTCAGTATTTATTATAGCTCCCCCTCGTTTCTCATTTCATTAACTGAAAATGTTTGTCTGAAAATGTTTTAGCTTATATCTTTGCTTTTTTTTTTTTTGAGACAGAGTCTCACTTTATTGCCCAGTGAGTGCCGTGGCGTCAGCCTAGCTCACAGCAACCTCAATCTCCTGGGCTCAAGCAATCCTGCTGCCTCAGCCTCCCAAGTAGCTGGGACTACAGGCATGCGCCACCATGCCCGGCTAATTTTTTTTTTCTATATATATTAATTGGCCAATTAATTTCTTTCTATTTATAGTAGAGATGGGGTCTCGCTCTTGCTCAGGCTGGTCTCGAACTCCTGAGCTCAAATGATCCGCCCAACTCGGCCTCCCAGAGAGCTAGGATTACAGGCGTGAGCCACCACGCCTGGCCTATCTTTGCTTTTTTATTACTTTTTAAAAATTGAATTTATGAAGTATAACTTATATACCATAAAAATCACCTATTTTAATTATACAATTAAATGATTTTTAGTAAATAATCCAGTTTAGAACATTTTTATCTCAATCAGCCCTTGGCAATCACTATATATTTTCTTGCTCCATGGAGTTGCATATTCTGGACAATTCATATAAATATTAATAGAAATGTGTAATATAGGATCTTTTGTGACTCGCTTTTTTTTTGTGACTTTCTTCTTTTACTTATCAAGATGTTACCTACGTTCATCCATATTGTAGCATGAATCAGTACTTAATTCCTTTGTATGGATGAGTAATGCTCCATTGTGTGGGCATTCCACATTTTGTTTATCCACTCATCAGTTGATAATCATGTGAGTTTGCTTCTACATTTTGGCTATTATAAATAATGCTGCTATGAACATTTGTTTTCAAGCCCTTTTGTGGATATACATTTTCTTATCTCTTGGAGACATACCTAAGTTTTAAATTATGGTGGTATCGTTACTTATATTAATAATAATCTTCACCACTGTTTCATAATCAACCTGACAAGTAGTCAGGTGCTTTCATTCCTATGGCAAGTCAAAATAACTTTAAATGCCTCTTAAATAAGCATCCCTGAGAACAAAACCAAAAGATATATCCATTAATTAAATAAAAAAATTGAAACATTCCTGCAGAAAACTACGTTTAATCACATGATAGATCATTTGAATTCATTTTATTCACATCAGGTTTCGGAGAATTTGAAAGATCAGGTTTTTGTTTTTGTTTTCTAACTCCTCAAGCTTTGTCTTGTCTACACATTGGTTAGATAACCATCTGAATGTCAATAGGACATATGATTCCAACAAATGCAAAGATTTACTAATGATTAATACAGAGTATGAATAGTGGTGTCTGAATCTGGGCATTAAAGCAAGGAGTATTTATGTTGTGATGGCCCTCCTTCTTTTATTTCTTGGGATGCACAAATCAGCCCTTAACAGAAGAAGCAGAGAGAACGATTGCTTTCACATCAGTTAATAAAATGTAATACAATTCTATGCCAAGCAGTCTCCATAGTGGCTTGTGCACAGTAAAGACATTAGGGCTTTCTAGGTTCCCACTTAGAGGGCCATATTCAGATGGTCCTCACTTTAAGCTACAGAATAGTTACTAAAGCTAAATCAATGCAAATATTTGGGGCCTAGTATTGAGCAACATTTCTGAAAGTTAAGGGATGTAGCTTTTGTTTTGTTCTGAGGGATCCTTCTTTAAGGGTTATCTGAAATTACTTTGCTTTGCCTTAGGAATCAAAACACCTGACCACTTGTCATGTGGATTATGGAATAGTGGTACGGTTACTATTAATATTACTAATAATACCATCGTATTTTCATTCCTTGGTATGAATCCAAGAGATAAGAAAACGTATATCCACACAAGGGCTTGATATGTATTTTAGTACCAACTGTGTGCTAGCTTATATATAGAATTAGTACTCTACACAAGGAGGCAAAGCTAGCATTTTCTCACACACACACACGCGCACACACATAAAATGATAAAATGTAACATTGTCATATTTTGATTTATATGTTTTCATAAGATTTCATTAAAGGGTAATTTAAATTGGAATACTTAGGCTAAGTAGTCATCAACGTCAGATTTCTACATTTTCTTCCGTAGTAGTTCCTCTACTTCCTAGTCTTTTTCTACCTATACTGTTTATAAATAGAAAATGAGATATTCTGATTTGAACTCTAGTGGTTAAACCAGTTGATCTATGTGCCAACTGAAAAGGATTTTGTCAGGTTAGGTAACTGGTGCAGCATTTCTCCAAGTGTGATCAGGGAAATTCCTTTACCCTAATAGTCAGGTTGTTCGGGCTCTGTAGGTGAGTGTGAAGCTCACTGGTTTGATAACATTGGAGTGGAACTCTTGATATTGTTAACTTTGCTTTATCTCCATCTGTTCCTTAGAGCATGTAATCATTGTCTCAGTACATATTGTGTCATTTAAAAAGTAATTGCATATATTTCTTTTATCTCCACTATTAGATCGTTAACTACTGGAAGACAGGACAAAGCTGCCTTGACTTCTTTGATATGACTCAGAAAGCTTATCCTAATAAACAGTAGTCCCACAGTGGGTATTCAGTCACCTGAATGGAAGAACCTTGACTATTGAGGGCTTATAATTATTTTTTTAAATATATATCATGGATATAAATAGAAAGACAAATGAAAAAGAATGAAGAGGACATATTTGTCAGGGTTTCTTATCCTTTAAGGTTATAAAAATGATTTTTTCACCAGGGAACATGGTCTTATTTTTATTCATTTTTAATCATCATATAATATTTGTACAGTTTTAGGGTAAAGTACCATATTTTGTTACATGCATAGATGTATACTGATTATAATTTTCTTAATATTGTATATTTTCCAAACTAATGTTCTATAAAGAATGTAGGAAGAATGCCTTTCAAGAAATTGTGAAACTCACATCAGAAGGAAGGCAGTTTTATCAAGTGAAAATTAACTGTTGTTTTAATAACTTTTTACTCAAAGGTAAAAAAAAAATACCTATGTAAGTAAGTCAAATTTTGTTTATAATGGGGAGGAGTGTTTGTTCCTCCAAACCAAAGGAAAATAATATACCACTTGGATAATACTTGCATGTTACTCATTTCTTCTTTGAGAGCGAATAGCTTTTAAAAACATCAAAACTCTAGTTCTTATAATGCAAAGGACACAAAAGGTTTCTGCGTACAATTAAAGTATTTCCAAAAAATAAGATTAGAAAGCAAAGAGGTGGCCTGATAGAGTATAATATGATTATAATAAATAGTAACAGTAATAGAGTATGGAGAGGGAGAGAAAGCTGAGTGTGAGTTATATTGAACAGGTAGGGGAGAGGCCATTGGGGAAGTAGTAGAAACAAAAAGTAAAAAGAAGAAAAACATAGACTGAACATAAAACAAAGGTAAGAGGAAGTTTGAAAGACTGTGACTAAGACAAAACATGGCTGAGACAAGAGCATTTCAGATGTTCTATTAAATAATGATTACTCAGGACTGGAACTAAAACAGCTAATTGTCATCTGCTCTTAGGCAAGCTATTGCTCACAACACAAAGGATAACTAAGAGGAGCCTCTTGGCCAAAAATAGCACCCAGGCCCATCATGTGCTCAAAATTCCCACTATTAAAGTCATTCTTTGGGTTAAGGTTTTGCATTTTCAGGAGTGTTTCCTTAGAAGGCAATTTAAATTGACTGGAAGAGGTAAAATACATACAGTTTTAATATGTGCTATTAAACCCTTTTCAGATTAGCCTTTTAGAATACTTTTAAATACTGCCTACTCCCCAAGAGGAACAAAGCACTGCATGATATGACCTGGCCAGCCTCATCTCTTTTTAATCCCAACCCTCTTGCTTATTACACTCAAGTGAATAGTGAGCACATTGTGTTCATTTGTTATCTGATGCCTTTTCATGTGCATTCCCTCTGCTGAATATGCCCTCCTCCTACCTTTCCACCAACCTCAGTTCAAAAAGTGTCTCCTCTGGGAAGCCTTTATTGAGTTGCCTTCTCTTGTACTTTCACTGTAATGTCTGTAAACCTTAATTTCAGCAATATTGTTGATGTGTTGTATTTATTGCTTTTAGTATTTATATTCCTCCCTATACCTCAGTTTCATGTTCCTAATTCAAATTGTGCTTATTGGATAATCACATGGTAAGGCAGTACTATATTTAATATTTGGGGTGCTGGTATTAGAAAAACTTGGGTTAGAATCTCTGCTCTGACCATTTCTTAACTGTGTGATCTTGGATAAGTTATATAACCTCTCTGAGCCTCAGTGTTGTCTTTTAAAAGCTAGAGATAAGAAACAATAGTAATCATATGTAATGGTTTTATGGAATATTTAAGAAAAATAATGAATACATGTGAAACTACTTTAGTTCATTCCCATGTTTTAAGCCTCAATCTATGGAAAAATAGAAAAGAAACAGGACTAGGACTTAAGAAAATTGAGTGTGCTATTTTGGGTTCCTGCACTGACTCACTTTTTATTGTTGGCAAGTTACTCAAGGCTCCTGTTTTTTCTATTTCCAACAAACATTGTCAAGATATTGGTTTCTGATGGAAATGAAAAGAAACTTCTCCAAAGAAGACAGAATAATGGCATGCAAACATATAAAGAAATGCTCAACTTCTCTAATTATTAGAGAAATGCAAATCAAAACCACAATGAGATACCACCTAACCCCAGTAAGAATGGCCTATATCAAGAAATCCCAAAACAACAAATGCTGGCGAGGATGTGGAGAGACAGGAACACTCCTACACTGCTGGTGGGACTGCAAATTAGTGCAACCTTTGTGGAAAAGAATTTGGAGATACCTCAAACAGCTAAAAATAGAAATACCATTTGACCCTGCAATAGCATTGTTGGGCATCTACCCAAAAGAGCATAAGACATTCTATTAT
>VSMD01127674.1:0-10379 GCA_008750895.1 Mirza zaza
CTTAGGCTTGTTAAATGCTCAGAAAGCAGCGGTCAGTGGGCTGGAACTGAATTAGCCGGGCATGGTGGCACATGCCTGCAGGTCCTTCTAGAATGTTTGTCTAGGGCAGACCCGGTTCACATCCATCCCCACCTGTTAATACCACCTACGCCCTGCCCAAAGCACCCTGGTTTGGGCTTTATGGGACATGATTATGCCATTAGGTTTAAATATGTTCACACGGAATTGTTTCTAGGACAATTTAGTAATTGAATAGTTTAATAATTTAAATAGTAGAAATACGCAAAAAATCAGATGTCCAGTTAGACGCGGGCATGTGCCGTGCTGTGGAGAGACTTTGCGGAAGGGGGTGCAAGACGCTGACTCGGTGGCAAGTGGCCCCAGGCCTGCTCAGCGATGCCTGCCTGGGCCCGGGACGCAGGGGGTGCAGATGATCCCGCACTGGGGCAAGGACTCTCCCTGCTGTCCGCTTCCTGCTTGGCCGTGATCCCGCATGGGGCCGAGGGCGCAAGCATCCCGGGAATGTGTCAGAGCTGCTGACAGCACTTCATGCTCCGCGTGTGATCCACCCATGTGACTTCCTCAGGGAACTGTGTGAAGGAAAGTGGCGGGTGGGCCCCAGCGCCCTGTCCTGAATCCCTCAGGCCTTCTTAGCCCCAGGTCTGGGATCTGGTGCTGAAAAGCAAGGTGGGGTGGGAGGGGGAGGCAGAGTTGAAATTCAGTGGGCAGAGCTGATGGCAACAGCCACTCCCCCCGTCTTCCTGGGGCCACTAGACGCAGGCATAGTAATAGTAACGATCCTAAGAACAGCTGGGCATGGAGGAGACGCATGTGCCGAGAATTGTGCCCTGCAGTTCGCAGGTATCATCCCATTTAATCTTCATGAAACCCCATGAGGTGGATGCTACGGTTATTCCCATTTTACAGATTGGGAAAACTAAGACTGGAAGATCCTGAGCAGTTTGCCTAAGATCCCACACTGGTGGGTGGCAGAGCCAGGATTTGAACCTGGGCCTGTCGTTTAGTCCTCCAGAGCCCGAGCTCTACTCCTACCAACGCCCCTACCCGTTCCTACTGGCCACGTGGTCCCAAACAAATTATTCGTTAATCACAAACATCCTGCCAGCAGCCTCGGGGGAGGCTTGCTTTACTGGGTGTTATCTGGCGGCATTATCTGAGCTGTTGAAGGAAGGCCCGTACCAATGAGCAGAAATTAAATGCAGCTTCTGGAAGCCACAGCCTTACTCAAGGGACCTGTCAAATGCTAAGGTCCTGCCAAGGAAGGGACTGTAGAAATGTGGCTAGATTTGGTTCCATCTTCTACAGTGAGAATATAAAAAGAAATAAAAAGAAATGTGGCTGGAGCCTGGCGCCGGTTGGGCAGATCTGGGCCGGGTGTCCCCGAGCCCGCCCCGGAGCTGGGTGACTGTGTTGGCTCTCTAGGGCTGGCATAACAAGGTGCCACCGGGGCGGCTTTAACAGCAGAAACTTGTCCTCTCTCAGTTCTGGAGGCTGCAAGTCTGAGGTCAAGGGTCAGCAGGTTGCTTCCCTCTGCGGGCTGCAGGAAGACCGTTCCCCGCCTCTGCCCTGGCGTCCGGGGTCGCTGGCCATCTCTGCTGCTCCCTGGCGTGTAGAAGCGTCGCCTGGTCTCCACCTTCACCTTCACACGGGGTTCCCGTGTGCCTGTCTGCCTGCGTCCCAATCTCCCCTTTCCGTAGGGACACCTGTCGTTTGGATTAGGGCCCACTCTAACGACCTTGTTTTTATGTGATGACCTCTCCAAAGACCGTATTTTGAAATAAGGTCACATTCCAAGGGATTGGGACCGGGGTGTCACCATACTTTTTTTTTGGGGGGGGGACATGGCTTAACCCACAACAGAGACCTTGAGTAAGTCAGCTAACAGCTGTGAGCCTCACTTTCCTAATCTGTAAAATGGGAGTGGCAATAATTCCTCCCTCGCTCAGCACAGAGCCCGGCTTGTAGGTGGCCTTAGAAAATGACTGCTGTCATTTCCTGTATCCCGGCTTGTGTGCACTCAGGAAACGACTGCTGTTATTTCCCTCGTCCTTCCTGGATGGGCTGGGCTGAGAGGCGGCAGGTCAGGAAGTACCTGCGTCTGAAACCTGAGGACAGGGAAGGGCCGGGCTCTCGGGCAGGGAGCTGCTGACGTAGTCTGGCCTTTCTAGAAGCATCTGGCCCCGAGGGCAGGGCCCTCCCGGCCCTGGTCGACCCCAGGCTCCCAGGCAGGACTCGTTCGTGGCTCTGGCGTCTCTGGGCGAGGTGTTTGGTGGCCACGCTGCTAGGGTGGCCCCTGTGTTGTCCAGCGCGGGGTTTCTCCACCTCGGCACTGTTGACGTCTGGGGGCAGGTGAGTTTGCAGTGAGGGCTGTCCCGTGTACTGGGGGATGTTTAGCAGTGTCCCTCGCCTCTACCCGCTAGGTGCAGTAGCATGCCCTCCCTAGCTGTGACAACCAATAACGTCTTGGACATCGCCAGATGTCTTCTGGGAACAGAATCATCCCCCTGCACCAGGGGTCTCGCTGGGCGCCTTGCGAAGTGTCCTGTCACTGCCCAGCCTCCGTGTGTGACCAGCTCCCGGCCCGCCTCTCTCCAGCAGCCCACGCAGACCCGGAAGAGATCAGAGGAAACAAATCTGGAAATAGGGGCCCTGGATGGCGCCGGGTGCAGACAGTCCCCATCACCTCGGCCGCTCCGTGCATTGAGTGAACCTTCCCACGCCTGCTCCTGTCGGCCCAGCTCCTTGGGGTCACCCCAAGGTGAGTGCGGCCTGGCCTAGGCATGGCAGCCCGAGCCCGGCTGTGGACAGGCGCAGGAGGCCCAGAGCGGAGGCGGAGGCGGCAGCCGGTGGTGCCCATTCGCTCGTGGCAGGTGTGGACGCGGCGCTGACAGCCTGGCTTATCAGACGGGGGGCGCTGACAGCCAGGAGCCAGGCAGGGCGCAGCTTCTCCGCACCCGCCTCCCGGCTACTCGCGGCGGCAGAGGAGCTCGCTGCGGGGACATTTGAGGAGAGGCGAGGATGGCGGGCAGGAGAGGGCGGGTGGTGTGAGCTGAGGGGGTTGCTTTTCCCACTTTCTTTCCTTCAAAGATTTAAAAATGCGTTTATACTTTCACAGAGGCTGTGACACCTGCTTACTGTGTTAAACTGGTCTACAAGGGGCCAGGGCCAGGCCTGGAGGGACATCTCTGGACCAGTGGTGGGCACCACGCTGCAGTCCTGCCTCTGGGGGAGCAGTGGCCAATGGGCCATCTCTGACCAGCTGTCCTTCCCCTTGGGCAGCGGTGCTCCCCAGAGGTTTCTTGGGGCAGGGGCTCCCCATTGAGCCGCTGGCCGGTGAGAGGGGACCCTCGCTGGGGATCGAGCAAGGCTGACCTGTACCACGCCCAGCTCAGCGCCTGTCCCGTGGAGGGGGCCCAGCAAATGCGCCCTTTCCTTCTCTGCCTCCAGCTCTACGGAGCCCCTGGCCTCGTGGTGGGTGGAGGAGGCAAGGACCCTCCCTCCCTCGCTCTGCCTCTGCTACAGGCTTCGTGGAGGCCTGCGCAGCCCTACCCGTTCCTCCAGGCCCCTGGAGTTTCGGAGTTTCTGAGAAGCGGTCTCCTCGTGCCCTCTACCTGCTCTATAAGGCGGGCGCCTGGCTCCCAGGTCGTTGCGGGCAGCAGGGGACCAAGGCCCAGTGGCCCGTCTGAGCGCCGGGAAGGCTCACGTGAGGTCTCAGCTCTGGCCCGGGAGCCGGTGCCTCTTTCTGCCTGTCTCTTCCTCTCCCAAGGGCAAGGCTCCCGGCAGGGCCTGGGGTAGCCTGGGGGAGAGTCTGAAGGGCCAGAGTGTCCCACAAAATACACACAGGGGCTCGGGGTTGGGTTTTGAGATTGAGTTGCGAGCAGGGAGAAAACCTGAGGGTCGGTCCCCCGTGGGGCGGACCAGTAGAGAATTTCCTTGACTGTATAGTTTTTTATCTGGTCTTCCCTCCCTGGCCCTCCCAGGACCTCCCTGCCAGGTGAGGGGCCTGGGTCCCTGTTGAAGCCAGGAGCCCTGTAGAGAGACCCCTCCTTTTGTACAAGTACCTGAATGCTGCAACAAGCGGACTTTTGTAAAATTTTCTATTAGTTTTTTTTTTTTTTTTTGAGACAGAGTCTCACTCTGTTGCCCAGGCTAGAGTGCTGTGGCGTCAGCCTAGCTCACAGCAACCTCAAACTCCTGGGGGTTCAAGAGATCCTTCTGCCTCAGCCTGACCAGTAGCTGGGACTACAGTCATGCGCCACCATGCCCAGCTAATTTTTTCTATATATTTTTAATTGGCAAGTTAATTTCTTTCTATTTATGGTAGAGACGGGGTCTTGCTCTTGCTCAGGCTGGTTTTGAACTCCTGACCTCAAGCGATCCACCCGCCTTGGCCTCCCAGAGTGCTAGGATTACAGGTGTGAGCCACTGCGCCCAGCCTCTATTAGTTTTTAATGTCGGTGGCGACTCGGTTCCTGGGGCTACAGCCAGCCTGGGACTTTTGTAAGAACTTTTGGTGACTTTGATTTTTATTTTTATTTTTTTAAATTTCTTTATTATTTTTTTTTCTATTTTCAGTTGGCCAATTAATTTGTTTTTATTTTTTTATTTTTAGTAGAGACGGGGTCTCGCTCTTGCTCAGGCTGGTCTCGAACTCCTGAGCTCAAATGATCCACCTGCCTCGGTCTCACAGAGAGCTAGGATTACAGGCGTGAACCACCGCGCCCGGCCTTTTGGTGACTTTTAGATGTCGGTTCCTTCTTGCCCTTCATCCTCTGTGTAACCTGCGTGCATTGAACATATTGCAGGAGTGAAAATAAATAAATGAATAAAAGGGTGAGGAGTGCTGAGGGCAAGAAGGGGAGAAGGGAGCAGATGATCCAAACTCCTCCCTGCCTTCCACGGCCACCTCCCCCGGCTCAGGTTCCTCCTGGCCCTCCGTGTGACTTTCCTGTAGCTGCTGTCAAGTTACCGAACACTTGGTAGCTTAAATCAACGCAAATTTATTCTCTCACAGTTCTGGAGGCCGCAAATCCAAAATCGGTACCTTGGGCTAAAGTCAAGGCATGGGCAGGGCCGTGCTCCCTGCGGGGCTCCAGGGGAGAAGCTGCTGTTGCCTGTCCCAGCTTCCGGTGGCTCTGGGTGTTCCTTGGCTTGTGGCCGCATCACCCCTGTCTCTGCCTCTGTGGCCACACTTCTCCCTCTGAATGACCATAGTTAGGGCCCACCTGGCTCCCGCAGGATGGTCCCGCATCCCAAGACCCTTGGCTTAGTCACACCTGCAAAGTCTGCTTGTTGCCATAGATGGTGACACTCCCAGGTCGCAGGGTTAGGGTGTGGACGTCTGTTGGGGACACTGTTAGCCCACCTCACCCAGAGCGCAGGGCGTGGGCACAACGGAGCTGCCCGCTCTCGGAGCACAAGCAGACGCCCCTGCAGAAACGGGGTTCCGGTCACCCAGAGGGCCGTGTGGCTCTAGAAGAAGGGACTCGAGTGTGACCCTCACCCTGACCCCAGAGTCAGACACAGCGAAACCGGCTGATGGGCTTCCCAAGAGCAGGGGTCATCTGTCGGCCATGGTGAGCAGACAGGGGTTTACATTACCTTTGAAAGGCTTGCAGTTGTGTTCAGAGCTACTTTACATCGTGCTGGAAAAGCAGTCGTATTAAGATAAACACCGTAGTTGCCAAGGAGGGAAGGAGACGCTGGTGGTTGGCTTCATTCCCCTAAGTGCCGCCACCTGGGACCTTCCTCCCACTCTCCTCCCTGCCCAGAGCTTCCAATGCCCACCCCAACATGGAGGGCAGTGGGTGGGCAGCACTGCCTGGTGGTGGGTCCCACCCCCATGGGGGCCCCACCTCGGGGGGGATGGAGCTGGGTGACAGACGAGCAGGTCGGCCTCAGAGGAGTCACTTTGAGGGCTGAGAAGGACCTGGGCGTTGGGGTTACAGAATTAGAGACAGATTGACACCAAACCATTACTCGGCCTGTCACATCTCGTGTTCCACGAGGGGAGGGGTCCTGCAGTCTTTGTTTCCTGCGGTGGTCCTGGGCTCAGACAGTGCTTGGCATGCAGTGGGCACTCACTAAACAGTTGTTGAATGGATAAATGAACGTCTTGTTTTTCTCATCTATAAGACAGAGGTTGGCCAGGTGCGGTGGCTCACGCCTGTAATCCTAGCACTCTGGGAGGCCGAGGCGGGCAGATTGCTCGAGGTCAGGAGTTCAAAACCAGCCTGAGCAAGAGCAAGACCCCCATCTCTACTATAAATAGAAAGAAATTAATTGACTAATATATGTAGAAAAAATTAGCCGGGCATGGTGGCGCATGCCTGTAGTCCCAGCTACTGGGGAGGCTGAGGCAGGAGGATCACTTGAGCCCAGGAGTTTGAAGTTGCTGTGAGCTAGGCTGATGCCACAGCACTCACTCTAGCCTGGGCAACAAAGCAAGACTCTGTCTCAAAAAAACCCAAAAAACAAAAAACAAACAGAGGTGATGGTACCTGCCTTTATTGGTTATTCATTGCTGTATAACAAATTAGCCTGAAACTTAATGGCTTAAAACAACTACAGTCATTTTATTCTTGCTTGTGACTTCCACAGGTCAGGGATTGGGGAACTTGTGTGGATCTGGCTCAGGGTCTTTTATGCCACTGCAGTCAGATGGTGACCGCAGTTGGCCAGGAACGTGTCTCTCTTCATGTAGTCTCAGGGCTTCTCCTGGTGGGTGAGCTTGGGCTTCCTCACAGAAGGGCCACCTCGGGGCTCCAGTGCAAGTGTTCTGGTGAGGAAAGCTAGATCTCAGCTACGATCTAGCCTGAGAAGTCACAGTGTCCCTTCTGCCATAGGCCCAAGCCTGTCCAGATTCAAGAGGAGGGAACACAGACCTCATTTTCCATGGGAGGAGCGTCAGCATCCCATTGTAAGAGCACGTGGGCTGGGAGATCTCATGGCCATCTTCAGCGATTCAGTCTGCCATGAGTAGTAAGAGGTGACACTGGCATTTAAACCCAGGCAGACTCCAGGCCCTGAACTCTGCGCAGCTGTTGCTCCATTAAGGACTAAGTCCCCCAGAGACCTAACACATAATCTAAGACCACCATGAAGCCCAGGCCGAAGCCCCTTCACAAGTACAAGGTGCCTGTTCGTTTCCTGTGGCTGCAAAGCACCACAAACTAGGTGGCTTAAAACAACAGCAATTTATTCTCTTGCAGCTCTGGAGGCCACAAGTCTGAGCCCATGGTGTGGCTGGGCCATGCTATCTCTGCAGGCTCTGGGGGCCGTGTCTAGATTCTAGGGGTTGCTGGAGACCCTCGCTCTTCCTTGGCACGTAGATGCGTCACTCCAATCTCTGCCTCCATTTTTCCCTGGACTTCTCTCTGCGTGTCTGTATCTGCCTCCATCCTCTTCTTTTTTTTTGAGACAGTCTTACTTTGTTGCCCAGGCTAGAGTGAGTGCCGTGGCGTCAGCCTAGCTCACAGCAACCTCAAACTCCTGGGCTCAAGTGATCCTCCTGACTCAGCCTCCCGAGTAGCTGGGACTACAGGCATGCGCCACTGTGCCTGGCTAAATTTTTTTTCTATATCTATTAGTTGGCCAATTAATTTATTCTATTTATAGTAGAGACGGGGTCTTGCTCTTGCTCAGGCTGGTTTCGAACTCCTGACCTTGAGCGATCCGCCCGCCTCGGCCTCCCAGAGTGCTAGGATTACAGGCGTGAGCCACGCGCCCGGCCCATCCTCTTCTTATGAGGACACCAGCCACATGGGATTAGGACCTGCTGATCTGGTATGACCTCTTCTTAACTAATGACCTCTGCAAGGATCCTGTTTCCAAATAAGGTCACCTTCTGAGGTTTTGGGTGGACATGGATTTCGGGGAACACCATCCATCTCATCACAATGCCTCTTTCCGACTTTCCAGTTGTGCCCCGGCTTCGTTCCCAGCCCCTCACACTGACAACCCTGTCAATGTGGGGACACAGCCCCCGGTCACCAGTCAGGTCCAGGAGGACACGGACAGCCTGGAAGGGCCTAGAGCTCTGAGCTGTGTGGCCACCTGCACTGGGGAGAAATGTCAGGGAGGAGAGCCGGCCAGCAGGCCCGGGTGGCCTGCAGCAACCCCCTCCCATTTCCCGCATGTCACGGGGCTTCTTCCCGGACACTCAGCCCTGCTCCCTGTCATCCCTCCCAAGCACGGTGTGTCCTCTACTTGGACAGCTCTATTAATATCCCTCATGCGGACGTCCTGGGACGGCCATTCATGATCCTTGTCATTACGTGTGGCCCCCACTTCACGCCATTCATGCCCGTGACCCTCTGGGCTTGGCTGGCTGTCCCCGCCCTGCCTGTGTCCTCTCTTTGCTGTCTGCACCTTCTTCCCTCCCCATCTCCATTCCCAGGGCGTCTGCAGCTTCTAAGGCACTCCATGCTGCTGCTGCTGCTTTTCTTTTGGAGACGGGGTCTCGCTCTGTTGCTGGGCTGGAGTGCAGTGGCATGATCATAGCTCACTGCAGCCTCTAACTCCTGGGCTTAAGTGATCCTCCTGCCTCAGCCTCCCGACTACAGGCACAGGCCGCTATAATGCCCGGCTAATTTTTCTATTTTTTGTAGAGACGGGGAGTCTCACTATCTTGCTCGGGCTGGTCTCAAACTCCTGGCCTCAAGCAATCCTCCCACCTTGGCCTCCAAAAGTGCTGGGATTACAGGCGTGAGACACTGCACCGGGCCGCTATGTGCATATTCTTCACCACGGCCCGCGTGAGTGAGAGGCTGCAGACTGGCGTCATGGTCTAAATGAACAGCGCCTGGCTGGATGTGCAGTGTGTGGCCCTTCCCGGGGACCACCGTGGGATGGTGCCTCTGCAGGGGTGCCAGCAGCACTCAGAAGCCGTTCTTTGCCTGGTGGGTGAGGTGCAGTCTTTCACAGCCTGTGACCTCCACGGCTCCTGGGAGGAGCCTGACGCCATTCTCCTGACCCTCCCGGAAGGGACCCAGCGGGCTGCTGTGGTCCCACTGGGAGGCCGCTGTGAGCACTGGCCACATGAACGTGCGAGAGCCTCTCATTCAGAAAATCCTGCTCTTGGGCCCTTCTCCTGAGTGAAATATCTAGAACAGGGTTCTCAACCAGGAGCAGTTTTGTCCCCCAAGGGATATTCGGCAATGTCTGAAGGCATTTTTAGCTGTCACAGTTTGGGTGAGGGAGTGGCTGCTACAACGGGCAGAGGCCAGGGCTGCTGCTAAGACCCTCCGGTGCACAGGACAGCCCCTCCCCTGCCCGACAAAGGATTATCTGCCCCAATGTCTGCAGAGCTGAGGCTGAGGAACCCTGAGCTAAAAGGACAAAAGAACCCACATATTTAAAGTTATTTATCGCTGCATCATTTAGACTTGTAAAAAAAATCTAGGCATTATACAAGCCCAAGTTAGAAAATAGTTAATTATATTAAGAATATGAAACTCAGGCCAGCCTGGGCAACATAACCAGACCCCATTTCTACAACAAATAAAATAAAAATGAGCCAGTTGTTGTGGCACATGCCTGTGGTCCCAGCTACACAGGAGGCTGAGGCAGGAGGATCACTTGAGCCCAGGAGTTCAAGGCTGCAGTGAGCTGTGATCATGCCACTGCACCCCGGAGAGGGTGACAGTGACAAGCAAGAGCTTGTCTTTAAAAAGAAAAGAAAAGAAAAGAAAAAAAGAATATTAAGCTCAGTGGACTATAAAAGGATAAATGGCAGCTCTTTAGCAACATGGAGAAATATATTAAAATTTATATGTAAGTATATATGAATGCCTCAAAGAATGAAACATAGTGTTCCCATGTGGCCCACCAATTCCACTCCCAGGTATATACTCAAGAAAGATCAAAACATCTGTCCACACAAACATTTGTGCATGAATGTTCAAAGCAGCATTGTTCATTACAGCCTAAAGGTGGAAACAACCCATGTGTTCACCAATGGACAAATGGATATACAAAATGTGTCATGTCCACAGTGAAATAGTACGCAGCCATGAAAAGGAGTGAAGCACTGATACTCGCTACAACATAGGTAGACCTTGAAAACATCATGCTAAGTGAAAGAAGCCAGACACAAAAGGTCACATATTGTGTGATCCCCTTTATATAAAATGTCTGGAATAGGCAGATCTGTGGAGACAGAGGGATTAGCGGTGACTTAGGACTTGGGGGTGAGAATGGGGGAGGGGACAATGGCCACAAGTACAGGATTTCTTTGGTCTGTGGAGACAGAGGGATTAGCAGTGACTTAGGACTTGGGGGTGAGAATGGGGGAGGGGACAATGGCCACAAGTACAGGATTTCTTTGGCGTGATGAAAATGTTCTAAAATTGTCTATG
>VSMD01127677.1:0-105232 GCA_008750895.1 Mirza zaza
TGTCACATATAATATTTCATCATGAGAATGAGTAAGTGTTCTTGGGGGAAGGGATGAGTCAGGAGCACAAAGGACATGGGAGAGGCAGGCCTTGGTGGGCACCAGAGGACTGAGGTCAGTTATTAGGGGACGTGATGTTCCAGTCTCCCATGGAGAAAGGGGCAACATATTACAAAAAGAGGAGCAGACATAAGAAATACTCTTGGAATATTCCATAATTTAACTTAGGCTCAGCTCTGTTAATGGATGGGACAAATATTATCCTCAGCATAACTTTTGCTGAGACACTAGAAATTTATCACATTCTGAATGTGACTGAAGCAAAAGATGAGTGGAATAATAAATCCAATTTCTTTAAGGTGATAGCGCATCAATTATGAGCTATGCTAATGTGCCACATAGTACACACAGTTGGAAATAGACACAATTAAGATAGAATTCTGGAAATGGTGATGCTTACTTAGCTTTTTACACATTCTGAGTACTAAAATCTTCGCATTAGCGGAGACCCTCCTGAGTGTGTATTTATATAATAGTATCCAGGGGGGTTCTTTAACTCAGAGCTTTATGAAGACAACGAAAGGATCGGATGGCAATGTCTGGGCCCTTGCAAGAGGCTAGACACACATAAAATTGACAGTGACTTGCAGGGTGTCCTGATCACCCTTTCTGCCTCGCCCATCAGGACTGCGTGGGAACCCTCCCTGGCATGGGAAAGGCTTCGCGGTGGCCGACCTTTGTCTGTCATGCTTCTCTTGCCCTTGCCTTGGGGCTGGGGATGTGCACTTGCTTCAGGGCCCTATTAAAATCACAGATATTTCAGAAATGTTTGTTTCGTACTTCCTTTAATGTATTCTTTAAGCGATTTCTATGAAAAGGTCATTTAAAGAAGTTAAAAAATATGTCTTGGTCTGGCACTTAAAAGAAAACTTACTGCATTTCCCATTTCTCTGTACCCTTTCCTGGTTCTGTCCCCTCTTCTTCCACTTTGTCTGACTTACAAGGGAGACTCTCGGTTGGGGATCTGTTTTATGACTCTCGGCCACCCCTGTTGACTCCAGTGCTAAGGCCTGTCCCTGGATTTCCAAGCCTTTGTCCTGGCACTTGCTTTCAGAACCCCGTTGCTCCACATCCACAAGCCACAAACCAGTGCTATGCCTTTTCATCCTATTTGGGCTTTCTGTCTCGACATAACAGCCCACTCAAACTTCCTGGCCTAGGACAGCAGCACCGTTGGTTGGTTTGTGAGTCTGCAGCTTGAGCAGGTCTCAGCAGCTATGCTGTCAGCTGGGGCAGCTTGACTGGAGTCAGAGGATCTACTATCACGATGACCTTGTTCATGGAGCCAGCAAGTTGGTGCTAACTGGCAGCTGGGACTTGGGTGGGGCAGCCACTGGAGGCTTCAGTCCTCCTCCACATGGCCTCTCCCTGTGGCAAGACTGGGACTCTCGTGGCACAGCTGTCTCAGGATACTTGGACTTCTTACATGGACCCTGGCTTCTCCCAGAGGGAAGAAGTGGAAGCTGTCAGGCTTCTTAAAGTCCCCAAACATCTCTTCCACTACATTTTATTGCTCAAAAGTGTCACAAGGTCAGCACAGACTCAAAGCAAGGGGCAACAGACTCCCTTCCTCTTGGGGCAGGGGTATGTGAGACAGGAGATACCCTGTAGCTATCTCTGGAAAGACAATATTCTGTACGCACCTATCACATTCCCACCATTCCCATACCAGCCCTAACTTTCAGAACCCAGCACAAGAATGAGAGTCACGAGCCTTTCTATACCCAGAAGTGATTTGGGACAGCAAGACTTTTCTCTGGCAGACTTTGTGGAATATGTTGCCTGACTAATTTGTGAGGGAAAATGGCTGTGAGACAGTGTGGTTTTGTCTCTCTGGGCTGAGCATTCTGGGTCCATGTTCTTTGGCGCCATCTTTCTCCCACGGTTAGCTCTCTCCTTTGCTCTGTGGCACCATGCGGGGTGCTTTAAATTCTTCTTTTCAAATAGAACCAATTCCTGTTTGTACGCTGAACTAAAAATGGATTTTCCATTGAGCTATGCCATGACTCATAACACCATCCAGCAACCACCTGCAAATAGAAGCTCTCTGGCCGAGCAGGACTGATGGACGCCCACAGGGCCAGCAGAGCCCAGGCCTGTTAAAACCAAGGCATGCAACTTTTCGCTCAGTGCCAGGGCAGGCAAGTAAGATTCACTTAATGAGAAAGACCTGAGGGGTATGTTTATATGTGTAAAAGAAGCTAGGGTTCCACTAACTGTTGCTGTGTAACGAACTGCACCCAAACTTAGTGGCCTAAAACTATTTTTGTATACTTTATTGGTTATGTATATATGTGTGCATGTATTGGTCAGGAATACAGTCAGACTTGACTGAGCAATTCTTCACCTTCCCACCCCTCACCCCTGCAGGATCTACTGAGGCCACTCGGTGGGGTTCAGCTGGCATATGGGCTGGTATGGAGGGTCCAAGCAGGGGTCACTCACATGTCTGGCACCTGGGCAGGGATGGCTGGAAAGCTGGGCTCAGTTGGGACTGTCCACTGGGGCACCTACATGCTGCCTCTCCAGCGTGGCAGTCTCAGGGGAGTTGGACTTGATGCCCCCCACCTTCCCCTCCAGTGAGTGTTCCCAGAGAATGAGACAAAAGCTGTGTGGCCTCTTTGCATTTAGCCTTAGAAGTCACGTTCTCTGGTTTACTGGAAAGTCATAGGCCAGTCCAGATTCAAGGGAGGGGAATTAGACACCGTCTAAGGCCACCTGTGGAAGACTTGCAGGACAGGAGGCACTGTTGCAGCAGTCTTTGGAACACAAATGTGCTACCTGCCACAGCTGCTAGAGACCTTGGCAAGACAGAAGCTGGGTGCAGCCTGCCCTCCATTGATTGCCCTTACACTTACATTCCACCATGGTCTCTGGTGGTCTCCCCTTCCCCTGACCCAGATTCTACCTCATTCTCCCAGCATCTCCCGGTGCTTTCTCCCTTACGGACTTACCTGTTTTATGTCTCATTTCCTCCTGCCGCCATTAGATGATCAGATGCAGCACCCGGTAGTGGAAAGAGCACTGACCTGCAAAGTCATGTCCTGATGCTTCCACTAACGAGCTGTGTTGTCCCGGCAACTCACCTGTGGCCGTTTCCTCACTTACATGGCGCTGGGGAAGCGGGTTTGGGGGACAGGAAAAATTAGTCTCTAGCATCTGCTCTAATCATTTCTGAACTTAAACTGAGTTAAGAAATAAATGGATAGCAGCAGCAGATCACTATTTAGCCCACTAAAAATATTTACTCAGCATCTACCTTAAACAACTCTGGGTCACTACGGACAATGAGGGGAAAAGTGCAAGATCAGATCCTTAGTTTTGAGGAATTTGAATGTTCGTTGGCAGACAGAAATAGGTGAAAAGTCAACAAAAATATGAAGAATAAGTGATCGTGGTTCACTGCAAATAAGTAATCTAGGAAATGTATTCTGGGTTCTTTCAGTAATGTAATAGTTCACTGAACGTTAAGGTGGTTTTAGAGGTAAGACTCATTTTAAAATGGTTTTGTTTGTTTGTTTGTTAAAGAATGAATTATATGAGGATTCATATACAAAGTCGGGGCCAGAAAAAAATATATTCTGGCTTGTTGGAGGTATAACAGCACTGCCACATGTTGCACCTGCACCCACACACCTCCAGGAAAGCCATGTTATGTGCAGATGTCAACAGAGAAAAAAAACTTTTAGGAAATATTCTTTTCTTCCCTGTCTACCATGAAGTGAGAGTAAATAAAGCTTGTGTCTTCTGGATAGTATACGGAGACCAGCTGCTTTTGCTGTGCCTGCATTGGTTCTGCGTACCTTCAATAGAGGTACGCTGGCTGGAGGTTTGACCCACCTTCACCCCCTTTACTATACCTGTCCACATCCTACCTCCTCACCTGATCCTCATAAATTCTACATACCTGCCCCTAGATTCTAGGTTGTGGCAGTGAGGTGGATGGAACATCCACAGGTATAGAGAGGAGACCCTTCCAAAGTCTTAGGCCCCTTGAGGTTTTGATTTGGATTTCTTGAAAATTAGTGATTTTGGATACTTTTTCATGTATCTGTCATCTGCCATTTGTATGTCTTCTTTGGAGAAATGTCTATTCAAGTCTTTGGCCCATTTTTAATTGGGTTATTTGGTTTTGTCATGTTTTGTTTTTGCTATTGAGCTGTAGCAATTCTTTATATATTTTAGACTTTAACTCACCATCAGATACATAGTTTGCAAATATTTTCTCTCATTCCATAGGTTCCCTTTTCATTCTACTGATTGTGCAGAAACTTTGTAGTTCGATGTAGCCCCAGTTGTCTATTTTTGCTTCTGTTGTCTGTGCTTTTTGTGTCATATCCAAGAAATCATTGCCAAAACTATTGTCAGATTTCCCTTATGTTTTCTGCTAGGAATTTTACTGTTTCAGGTCTCATGTTTAAGTCTTTATTCCATTTTTAATTGGTTTTGTGTATGGTATAACCATCCAATTTTATTCTTTTGCATGTGGATATCCAGTTTTTCCAGCACCATTTGTTGAAGAGACTGTTTTTTCCCTATTACATATTTTTGCTACACTTGTGGAAGACTAGTTGTCCATATGTATACAGGGGTTTATTTCTGGGCTCTCTATTCTGTTCCATTAGTCTAACTTTATGCCAGTACCATACTATTTTAATTAATATAGCTTTTTATTGTATTTTGGAATCAGGAAGTATGATGCCTCTGGCTTTTCTCTTCTTTCCCAAGATTGCTTTGTCTATTCAGGGTCTTTGTACTTCCATATAAATTTTAAGATTTTTTTTTTCTATTTCTATAGAAAATGTCATTGGAATATTGATGGGAATAGTATGGAATCTGTAGATTACTTCAGGTAGTATGAACATTTTAGCAATATTAAATCTTTCAATCCATGAACACAGATATTTTTCATTTATTTTTGTCTTCTTTGATATTTTTCAATGTTTTATAGTTTCCAGTGTACTAATCTTTTACCTCCTTGGTTAAGTTTATTCCTAGGTATTCTATTCTTTTTGATACTATTATAAATAGGATGGGATTCTTCCCTTAATTTTCTTTTTAGATACTTCATTGTTAGTGTATAAAAACATAATTGATTTATGTGTGTTTATTTTGTCTCTTATAACTACCAGATTCATTTATTGGCTTTAAAAATTTGTGCTTTCTTGTGGGCTCTTTAGGGTTTTCTACCTATAAGATCATGTCATCCACAAATAGAGATAATTTTACTACTTCCTTTCTGACTTGGATGCCTTTTATTTCTCTTTCATGCCTAATTTCTCTGTCTAGGACTTACAGTACTATACTAAATAGAAGTAGTGAGAGTGGGCATTCTTCTCTTGTTCCAGATCTAAGAGGAAAAGCTTTTGGTTTTCCACCAGTAAGGATGATGTTAGCTGTGGACTTGTCACATATGGTCTTTATTATGTTGAGGTACATTCCTTCTAAACTTCATTTGTTAAGAGTTTTTATCATGAAAAGATGTTGAATTTTGTCAAATGCTTTTTCTGCATCTATTGGGATGATAATGTGATTTTTGAGCCCTCATTCTCTTAGTGTGGTGTGTCACATTAGTTAATTTGCATAAGTCAAACCATCGTTGCATTCCAGGCATAAATCCCACTTGGTTATGGTGTATGATGCACACTTCACACCTATTAGAGTGGCTATTATCAAAAAGTCAAAATATAACAAGGGTTGATGAGGATGTAGAGAAATTGGAACCCTTGTACATGGTTGGTGGGACAGTAAAATGATGCAGCCACTATGGAAAATAGTGTGGAGGTTCCTTAAAAAATCAAAAATTAAACTGCCATATGATCCAACAATGCCATTTATGAGTATAGATCCAAATCAGAATCTCAAAGATATCTGCACTCCCATGTTCCTTGCAGCATTATTCACAACAGCCAAGATATGGAAACAACCTACATGACCATTGATGAATGAATGGATAAAGAAAATGTGGTACATACATTCAAGAAAATATTATTTAGCATTAAAAAAGAAGGAAATCCTACCATATGTGACAACACAGGTGACTCTGGAGGACATTATGCTAAGTAAAATAGAAGGACAAATACTGCATGATTCCACTTGTATGAGGTTATCTAAAATAGTCAGATTCATAGAAGCAGAGAGTAGAATGGTGGTTGCCAAGGTCTAGGTAGAGAGAAATGGGGAGTTATTTTTCAATAGGTATAAAATTTTATGATAGTTAGTCAAGGCAAATAACTTCAAGAGATCTGCTGTGCAACATAGTTTCTGTAGTTGACCATACTCTATTGAGCTCTTAAAATTTTTCTTAAGGGTAGATCTCATGTTGTGTTCTCACCCCGCAAAAAGGAGGAAGGCACTAAGAAATGTTTGGGGGTAGTGGATATGTCTATTACCCTGACCTTGCTGATGGTTTCGTGGGTGTATGTATATGGCCAAACTATTAAATTGTATATATTAAATATGGGCAGGTTTTTGGTGTTTCAATCATACCTCAATAAAGCAGTAAAAAAAAAAATTTAAAAAGAAAGAAAAGCAAGCAAGCAAGCCCACTAGAGGACTTTTAAAGAATCTGCACCAGAAATGTCTTTATTTTGATTATTGGTATTTCTCCAAAGCAAACATACATATTTTAGTCCAAGTTCTGTCTTTCTGCTATTTCAGTTTAAGATCCCTTCTTTTAAAAATAACCCCAGCACTGCTAGCTCAGTTGTGTGCTTCCTCCCCAAAACTTGCAACTAATGACATTGCTTAAGTTGCTAAAGCCTATAAGTTCGAATCTCTGTGCTTCAAGTTGTTTGCTATCAAATCCTTATGTTAATAATCTGTTTTGTTGATATTTGTTTTTCTTTTTATTTTTTAGTAACTTCAGAGGTTATCTGTAAACACATAAAGAACTTAAAAGAATGAAATAAATTTTAAAGAATACTTTAAAGATGGCTTTTTATCATCTTTTTGTTCATAAGAATAGAAAATATAATAAAGTAAATGGAAAAAAGTACTTCATTATTCATAACCCTGTCACCATGAGAGACATCACAACTGACTCTGTAATTTTTTTTCCAGTGGACCAAATCTGTACCTTTTTGAAACGAGATTTTTTTTCTTCACTCAGCAGCATATAGTGAAGGGCATTCCCTGGTAGTAACTAACCATGTATCCTATTCTGAGAACTGAGTAAGAATGTTGCCTTTTTGGGAATTATTTTAAAAAAACACTTTTTGGTTAATAGCAAATTCAAAAGGAAACTCAACCCAACAACATAATTTTTTTGGTGAAGTTAAAAAATGGCTTGTATATTTTATCAATACAGTTGATGGTTATTAAACATGTTCTAATGAATTGTTTGGATATGAACATTTTTATCATCTTCATTTTCTTTGCATCTGAACAGTTCCATTTGGCCAGTTTGCAAGTAAAGGTAATTAATGGTAGTTTCTATAATAGTCCCCAAATTATTATTATTATTATTATTACATCATTATAATATCCCCAATCAGAAGCTCAACACAACAAAAATTTCTTACTTGTTCATGCAATGTTTAATAAAGCATGGGCAACTCCATTCTCTGGCTCTGCTATGAGCAATGACTCAGATATATGCTCTTCCCGTTTATTAATACTAGTTATGCTATATGAAACACGTGACCATAGACGGAGAAGAGTGGAGAGGGTAGGGAATCTCACAGGTAGTTTTATGTCCAACACTGAAGTAGTGGACATCAATTCTTCTTACATCTTACTGGCCATAATGCAGTCACATGGCCTAAACCTGACTGTGAGGAAGTCTGGGAAAGGTAGTCTTCCTTTGTGCCTATTAAAAAAAAAAAAAAAAAGAAGCTGATTGGTAAACACCTAACAATTGACAGGACCAATTAACAAATGAACTGCACCTTATGCTTCCACCCTGACACCATTTGTTGTTTTCAGCCATCATAGAGCTATTCATTGGACAACCAATTAGACTTCATAGTCCAAATCTTTCTTTGACGGCTAAAACAACCAGAACATGGTATATGGAACACATACACACACACACAAACACACAGACACACAAACACACTCACCCTCTCTGTCTCTTTCTCTCCTCTTTCTTTCTCATTGCTAACGGTATAGTTGATTTAAGTATATTAATGATAGATTTTTTTCCTTGAGACGAAGTATCACTCTGTTGCCCAGGCTAGAGTGCAGTGTGTCATCATAGCTCACTGCAACCTCAAACTCTTGGGCTCAAGCCATCCTCCTGCCTCAGCATCCCGAGTAGCTAGGACAATAGGTGCACATCACCAAACCCAGTTAATTTTTCTATTTTTTGTAGAGATAGGATCTGGCTTTTGCTCAGGGCTGGTCATGAACTCCCAGCCTCAAGCAATCCTCTTGCCTTGGCCTCCCCAAATTCTAGGATTACAGGCATTATCCACCACACCCAGCCCATAGATCATTGTAATAAGCAGTGTTCTATGTCAGTTACTGGGTACTCTACTTCTATGCATTATCTCAACAGATCTTCACAGAATTATATCAAGGCAGGCATTAATTATTTTCCTCATTTTACAGATGAGAGAATAAAACTTGAGTAAAACAATTTGCCCAAAGTTATACAATGACCAAGTGGCAAGGCTGAGACTTCTACCCAGGTCCATCTGGCTCTAGAACCTGTGCTATTAGCTACTGTTCTGCACTGGCCTACTGTTTGGAAAAACACTGCCTTAAAGAGGAGGAAGAAAAATCCCATGGGGTAAGAGTTTCAGGATTCTCTGCATCCTGTAGCCCCACCCTCTGACACCTAACAATTCTACCACACACGACCCAGGTTGAAGCTGCATGTGGCCCAGTTTTATGTTGCACCACAGAATGATGGCTGTCACTGCTCTGCTCCACCTCAAAGCCTGCTTCGTTTTCCAACCTGAACCATGAGCTGATCCTAATATGTAGCATGGCTATAAAATGCAACCTGTTACATTGGGTCTGGCTGTGGTCCCCAACCTGCAGCCATGGACCTATACCGGTTAGTGGCCTGTTAGGGACTGGGCTGCTCAGCAGGAGGTGAGCAGGAGGTGAGTGAGTGAATCTTAATCTGTATTTACAGCCACTCCCCATCACTGCCATCACCCCATAAACTCCACCTCCTGTCAGATCAGCGACAGCATTACATTCTCATAGGAGTGCAAACCCTACTGTAAACTGCGCATGCGATAGATCTAGGTTGCATGTGCCTCATGAGAATCTAATGCCTGATGATCTGAGGCAGTGATGCTTGCGCTGGGGAGCAGCTGCAAATACAGGTTATCATTAGCAGAGAGGTTTGACTGCACGATAAGTGTAGTGATTGAATCGTCCCCAAACCATCCATGCTCCATCCTCCCTGCCACCATCCATGGAAAAATTGTCTTCCATGAAACCGGTCCCTGGTGCCAAAAAAATTGGGGATCACTGGATTATGGGTTATAAGTGATTTGACCCATATTGCTGTGTGCTGTCTTTAAATGTTTACACATGCCAGTTTCACCTCTCCTACTAGAGGGTAAACTCTAGACAAAAATTATGTATTTCCACCAACACCTGGGGCAGTACAAGGCACAGTAGAGGCATCTGAGAAACTTGTGCTGATTTAGGGTGAGCAGCCTAACAACACACATTACCCTTTTGTCACCTCTATGCCTTAGTTTACTTTTCTGCAAATCAGGGGCTTTGGCTGGAAGAGATCTAAGAGCCTTCCCACTATATGAGTCCACATGTTATCGGGCCGTGGTCTTCAAGGGTGCACTATCAAAAAGCTTTGTGAATTTTTCATGCAAAACCAAAGTCACTAAATGATCACAGGGTGAGTATGGTCACGTATTCACTAGCTAACCTCCAAACACACATGACCATAACTGAGTTCCATAAAGAAAGATGCATTTTTCATTTTATTTTATTTTTTTCTTGAGACAGTGTCTTGCTCTGTCACCTGGCTAGAGTGCAGTGGCATGATTATAGCTCACTGCAACTTCAAATTCCTGGGCTCAAGCAATCCTCCTGCCTCAGCTTCCCAAGTAGCTGGGATTATAAGCACCCGCCACCAAACCCAGCTAATTTTTCTATTTTTTGTAGAGACAGGGTCTCACTCTTGCTCAGGCTGCAAAGTTGCATTTTAAAGCAACGAAAACTCATTATCATAAAATGACTAATAATGCAGCCAAGGGCCATAAAGTAATTTCGTTCAAGTCATTAATCAATTGATACACTCTAAAGAGAAGCTTCCTTATGCATATTGCTAATCATTTATTCAAATCAAGTAAATATTGTCCACGTGGTCTACTGAGAAATTACAGGGAGATTTATTAAGAAACTAAGTGAAATAAATTTCTTGGAGAAATTTCACTATTAAGGATTTTTTCAATAAAAGGTCTTCACGGAATTGGGTGGACTCTGCAGGCTGCAGACTTGTGTTTGCTCATCTTTGGGCCTCAATCAGATTCTAGTAATATCTAATTGTACAAAGCAGTGAGGTTTGAGATTTGAGGCGAGCTCCATTTTTCTCATGGGTCAGTTGCTTTCCAGACATGGGGACAATATCTTTCAAGAGGCGATAGCTTTGTGACAAAGACACAAAAACCCTCTGAGACTTTCTCCTAAGTAAAATGCCTTGCCTCCTGGTTTATCAAAAAGGTAGTTGCTCTGCAGAATCAAAAGCCTCAAAGTGAGGGGGGCATCTCATAGAAAGATGTGCTATTTCAGCTTTCAGCCTTATTCTATACCTGTCATTGCTACCTTAAGGAGAAGTTGGAAAGAAGAAGGATAGTTCTATGACCTGTAGCTAATGATCTCTTACCACAGAGAAGGAAACGCTCAAAACAACCTCCAACATAAGGCTACTGAAAAATTATAAAATTATAAGTAATGATCCACTTTATCATTAGCCAGTATATAATGATATAATAGCTAGAGGTCAGAGCAATCTACAGGTGTGAAGTTAGGACAAAATTTAGGCCAAGTTACATTACTCACAGGCAAAACATCTAGTAAATCCAGGTAATTTTTTTAAGCATGCCCTTTAATTCCAAGTAAACAACTGAATTTTTTTCTTTCAGATGGACTCTTGAAACATCCTTGAAACACTGCCTTGAACTTCTTCCGGAGTTTTATGATCTGAATTTACAAATTGGCTTCAAACACACTCACAAACACACACATGCACATATGCAAAGAAACACATATACCAACACACAAAAAGCTTCTTCCCTTTTTTTGGTGTGTCCCCGAAACGCCTACAGGTCCCCCTGACCCCTCAGAAGGAAGACCTCTATGAGTACAGAAGAATTTTTCTTCTTCCTTTTGAAGAAATGACAGTGCCAGAGGGGAGGAACTGTATAAGCAATAAGTTATCTTAGCTCAGCTTTCACTCTTGTCGTAATTTGGTAACATTCTCAAAGGATAAATGAGTTTGGGACTGGATTAATGGGTGAAGGAGTGCTTTGTGTAAACGTCCCATTACGATCTGTCCTCCCTGGCATTCACTGAGACTCCCTGAGTACACAGCCAGATGCAATGTCCATCCCGGCTCCGGGGCTGTGCGGCCGAGCGCACAAAAACATACTGCCTACTTCTCCTTTCGCCCTCCTCCCCAAATATGCAAGAAGGCTTCATCAAAGCCACAGGCCACAGACAAGGCAATACTGGGTGTTAGTGTCCTAAAGCCTCCTGCCCCTTCATTCAGCTCTCTCCCACCACAAAACGAGGTTCTACACATTAATTAAATGCACTGACATAACCTCAGCATATTCTTTATTTCTCCGATCGAAGACGCTCAGTTTTGTTATGAATCAGGAGGTCTGTAACAGAAAGGGAGACACACATCTTGCATTATTACAGACAGCCAAAATCACCGGTTATGTTTGAGGCAGCCATGTCTAACCTGGAGAAAAACTCTGAACCTACGCTAGAATATTACGCGTTCAGCAGTCCCTTGGGAGCAATTTTTTATTACCACCGTCAGAGTCAACAGCAGGGGGTTCAGTCAGGAAAGGATCAGGCCCTGCTGGTGGCTCCAGAAGCAGGAATGTCCACCAGGCACCCCTGTGCGCATGCTCCGGAACCGTGGCTTCCCGCGCAGCCTCCAGGGGTCGCTACAACGTCCCTCACGACAGAGTGAAATGCTCTAATTTGTCTTCAGTTTACTCTCTGGCTCCATCCGCTCACTTTCCACCCAATCTCCCTCCACTCGCTGACCCTCCACTCATTCACCTTCCGCTCACTCAGTATGTGGTCTCCACCCACATGCTCTGAAATGATTCCTCCCAAGGCCACTCACGCCTTGCAAATACGTAAACCAACGTCCACTTTTTAGGCCTAATTTTAACCTGATTTTCCACAGTAATTACATGCTGCGCCTATGTTTTTTCACTCTCTCCCACAGCCTCATTGTTCCACTGGGCTTTTTTCTCACTGATTTTTTTCTCCTCACTCTCCTTTGGTGGGTCCTCCTTCTATATAAGACCTTTAAATATTGTGGGGCCCTGGGTTATATTCTAGGTCTTTCTCATCTCATCTTTACTCTTCCCTGGGGCTTCAACCACCATCTCGGTGAGTCACCGATGTGTATATTTAGCACAGATCTCCCTTGTGAGCTCCCAATTCATTCATTTCTCTGCATATTGCCCTGATCTCTGAAAGTCAACCTGTACAAAACTCTGTGCCCTATTTATTCCCTCCCCCCACCCACCATCACCAACCTGGTTTTCCTTTAGTGTTTGCTCCGAGGAAATGGCACCACCATCACCTGAGGGCTTTTGCCACACATCTGAATGTCCTCCGCCTTTCCTCCCTTCCAGCCCACGTCAATCACCAGGGCACTTGACGTCAGCAGACGCCCCTCCTCTCCTCCACTTCCTGCAGTGGTCTCCCGGCTTCCCACTTCCGCTTTGCCTCTTTTGATCCTCTCACTTCACAGCAACCAAACTTGTCTTTATAGGCTCAAATCTTCCCTTCAGTGGGTTCCCAGCCCTTTTAGACCAAGTTAAATTCTCATATAGGCTACATAGGCCTGCCCTGCCTGTCTCTTCAACCTCAACCCTCTGCTCCCACAAGCTGTCTCCACAGCAGAGAAACCAAGCCCCCTCAGTTCCTTCCGGTCTCTGTCTGCATGCTCTACCCACCCTCACCCCCCTCCCCTGTCTTGCACCTACCCCTCTTTCAGGCCTCAGTTTAAGTGTTACTGTAAAAGGAAATGGCCTGAAAAAAAATTGCAAAAATATTTTCTGTCTCTTAGAAACTTCCCCCACTCTTTTTGAGCACTGAAACCTGTGTCCCTGCCTCAGGCCAGTGGTTGGAAGGAGCAGGGAGAAGATCTTTGGTTCTTACCCCAGGGGCACCAGCCCACCAGGTGGGCAGCTGGCAGGGTTCACAGGATTTGCTTTGGCAGAGATGGGACATTTAGAATAGCTAACCACAATAGCCTAGAACTGAGGGGCCCTCCCTTTAAAAGCTCTGTATTTCTGCTTAGGTTCAGGAAATTTGGATTTTGACATGAGAAAGTCTACCATTTTTCATCCTTTGCCAGCAAAGTAATAAAATTTCTCTCTCCTTCTCCCCAAACCACTTGTCCTTGTTCTTCTGATTCAGCCTGGTGGACAAATGCCTAGTTTTGGGTAACATTATTTCCTTGGGGAAGCCTTGCCTTACTCCCCAGACTGCTAAGACCCCTGTTATACTTTCTCCTGGCACATTGTACTTTTCCTCCATAGCACTTATCAACTATAACTGAGCCATTTTTCCTCCATGTGTTTAATAGACTACTTGTCAATGCCGTGGAACAGACCAGAGCGTTGGGTTCTGAAGTCAGACTGCAGAAACTCGGATCCTAGCTCTGCCATCCCAGTATTTTAGGTAAATCACATTACTCTTCTGCACTTCCATTTATTTCCTCATCTGCCAAATGGGGTTAACAGTAGCATCTATTTCACAGGGTCACTTTGGGCTTTAGATTAGATAGCAATTAGCCTGTGCCCGGCATATGGTAAGTACTCAATAAATATTAGGAAGGGAATCTTAGTAGGTACTAAATACTTCTGTGCTGCAAGAAGGAATGTTTTTAATTAAATAGGACAACAGTATTTGCCCTGCCATCTTAAATCCAAGATGGATTTAAGATAAAATCAGTTACTGAGTGTGAAAAGGATTTTGAACTTGTGTTAGCCTCAGCAAAGTGGGGTCCTGCCATCACTGTTTGCATTCCCAGCCTTACTGCTTGCCTCGTTTGACCAAAAGTCTCAATTTTTTTATTAACAAGAGCAAAATGGAAGCAGAGCAGTATGTGCCATTGTCTTACATGTTTTACAATTTTAAAGCTTTAAAATTAAAGTTTTTCCAGACACCAAAGACAGCATCACCCCCATTCCCACCAAAGAGGGATGGTGCAGGGAGTACAAGACTCTCTCCCAAGACCACTCAGAGAGAGCAGGGAAAAGGAACCTACTGAGGCTTCTCTTTGAACTGTCTAAGCACAGCCTCCCTGGCCCTAGGGCTGACAGTCTAGCACTCCAGTCTCAGTGAAAATTAGTAGCCTTTAGTAAATGAATGGACCTTGAATTTTTCCTTCAGGGGAAGAGGTTTCTATTTAAAACTCTGCAACAGCTGAATGCTAATGCATACCAATGCTTGATACAGCCCCTAATTAATCAACTACTCCCTACCCTGTCCCCAGTCAACACATTTTCTCTAATTTAGCTCATTGCCACATGGAAGAGTATATTCCTGCTGGAGTTCTAGAGGTTTATGGATTCCCAGGACTGGAAAAGGTATCTTAGGACCATTGAACCCAAAAGCTGATTCTATGCACAACAGTGATTCTCTCTTTGATCCAGGCTGCAGACCCCAACCTTCCTGGAGGGGGTCCCTCAGCACAAAGGTGGGAAGATAGATCTTGGCTGACCCAGCTGGTGGTACCCTGGCTCAAGGGAGGAAAGCCAAATGCAGCCAGAAAAACACAGCCAAGGCTTGTGGTAAGGACTGAGAAAGGATGCTGGAAGGCAGGAGAATTGGGCCAGAAGGAAACAGAGTTAAAGGAAGGCCCCAGAGATGAGGTGAGATGCCGTAGAATGAAGTCCTCCCAGCACACTGGGAAAAACATTCCTCCTCTTAGATACCCACAGACCTGAGGGATTCACAAGCAAAGTGAAGTCTTCAGAGGTCCAAATCGGCCCACACAATGGGAACTTAAGGAAAAAATAAAATATCATCCAAAGCTCCTGAAAAAAATTGGGAGTCAGGAGCCCTGCATTCCAGTTCTGACCCTACCACTTGAGCCATTTGGGTAAGTGACCTAATGAAAACAGAGTGGTTTCATGGTTGTCAGAGCACTCTCCAAACTACAGGCACCCAGAGGACCCAGCGCTGAGCAATTTCATGTCAAAGTTGATACAGTTAGAACTCCCATCTTGACCAAGAAAGTTAACACACAGCTGCCCCCAGAACCCAGGCATTTCAGAAGGTGGAGAGTTGTCCAGCCAGATGTGATAAGCAAATGTGTGACAGTGTGACTATCCCAGAGGGCTGTCATGAGAGAGGGCCCCTGACAGGAAACGGCAAAAGATCCTCTCAGTAGCATTTCTTTTCCACAGATCTCCTGAGACTCATTGTAAATGTCACACCACACACAAACCCACTGGATCATCTATCTCAGTGGAATCGTGCCTTTCAGAACTCGGACTGTGGCCCCAGCTGTTGCTCTGAAATCCATCCCCGCATCTGCACTGAGGCCGTTCCTCCCCAGGGTTGCTTCTAGCTGCAGACTGAGCATGACAGGGATACTGAGGCAGGCCCGTTCCTGGGAGGCGGGGGCCTCCGCTGGTGGCCAGCTTTGACTTGAGGACCTCAGACACAGCATTGCCAGATGTCCTCAAATTGCGCAGCAGCCTAGGATGCTTCCTCCAACTTCCCTTCGCTCTGTCACTAGGGGTCAGACCTACATCTCAGACTGACAGCTCTCTCCTTCCCAGGCAGTTCCAAATAGATTTCTTACACATCTCATCCTGTCTTGGAGCCTGCTTCTTGTAAGGCCTGGACTCACACGGCGTATTAACCAACTCATAACTCATTGCATGGACGACTAACTTCTCACTGCATTGTTCAGCCTATTCAGACAGAGCCATCAGGCCAGACTCTGTGTGAAAAGGGTATTAAAATTTCACCCAACTGAACCCAAGTAGAGATCTGCGTGTGGCGCTAGTAGGGGGTCTCCTTTCTGGTATCTGTGTTTGTTGACTCATTTGCATTAAGGCTTCAGAGGTTTCAGGGACTGGAACTCAAACAGTATCCACTGCTGGGAGCCAGGCACGGACAGGCATGACCAGAAGATTGGGCTGGAGGAACAAACAGAATCCAGATTAGAATGGGGCACTGGGAGCCTCTGAACATGCGCCTGTGAGCCAAACACTATGGTCTAGTGGTTGTCATTTGAAACTGCCCCTCCAAGTAGCCCTGTCAGTGTTTGCCTGCCTCAGGGGGGAAAGGTGGTGTTTGTGTAAAACACTGACCTTCATGCATAGCTGCTGGGAATACACAACGGTGCGCCTGCTGTGGCAAACAGTTTGAAGTTTCCTCGAAAAGCTAAACAAAATTTCCATATGACCCAGCAATTCCTCTCCTACCTGTACACCAAAGGAATTGAAAACAGACTCAAACCAATATTTGCACATCAATGTTCGTAGCAGCATTATTCACAATAGCCAAAAGATGGAAACAACCCAAGTGTCACGTCCATCAAGAGATGAATGAATAAACAAATGTGATATATTCATACAACAAAATAGTATTCAGCCATGGAAAGCAATGAAGTTCTGACACTTGCTACAACGTGGGTGAAACTGGAAGACATTATACTAAATGAAAGAAGCCAGAAACAAAAGGACAACTATCGTATGATTCTACTTACATGAGGTACCTAGAATATGCAAATGCATAGACAGAAAATAGATTAGAGGTTACCAGGGGTTTGGGAGGAAAAAGTAGGGAGTTATAATTTAATGGTTAAGAGTTTCTGTTTGGGGTGATAAAAAAGCTTTGGAAATAGTGATGATGTTTGTACAACATTATGAATGTAATTAATGCCGCTGAATTGTACACTTAAAAATGGTTGAAATGGCAAATGTTCTATTATGTATATTTTATAATTTTAAAAAATTAATAATAAAATATTTATAATATTACAATTATATTATATTATTATATATTGTTATAATTATATATTTAATATATAATTATATTAATGTAATAATATTAATATTAATATACCCCAAAAACATTCATTTGTAGACTTTAAATGGGCAAATTGTAATAATATGTGTGTTATATCTCAGTAAAGCTGTTTTTAAAAAAGTAAAAGCACCGTAGAAGCTCTGGACCCATGAAACCTTGCTGTGGGATCCTGGTAAAAGGTTCAAACCCAAAGAAAAGGGTGGCTATTTCCCTCTCTATTGGTAAGGTGATGGCAGCAGCAAAGGCCCAAGCACAGAACAGGTGGCATTTCCTGAGCCTGGTGGGCAGCTCCAGTGGTGTCCTGTGTTTATGTGAGGAAAGGACCTGGAATGAGGTTTGGAGGTGAATGACAGCAAAGCACAGACACTGCCCAGGCGAGTAAGAAGCAGTTCAGATGTTTTCTGGATTGGTCCTTAAGTGACAAGTGACTCCGAGGGCTCCTTAAGAGAGTAGATGTGTGTGGCACCTTGAAAGGGGGCAGAGGGACAGATGTTTCAGATTTCCACTGGTGAGGGCTAAACCTAAACCAGATAAACCTAAATATGCATGTCAACGTGACCACAGTGACTTCCTGCATCATCTGCACCCCCATGCCAAGGGATACGTGGTATTTAAGCGAAGTGAAGCATTGGTACAATTATATAACTTAAAAAATAAGAAAGAATTTTTGCATTATTATCTGAGTTTCCTAGTTTTGTATGTGTGGTATTTGGGCTCTTGATTATGTGTTTCATTCTCTGAATTTCCTATTTCTAGTGTAACTGGGTATACCTAAGGAGTGCAAGGAAATGTGAAAAATATGCTGCTTTTTATCAATGTGGAAAGATTAGCGGGACTCCCTAAAAGAGACTCTTCTTACAAATCTGTGAATGCCTGCTCTTTTTTGAACACAGGGCTTCTGTCAGCATAAATGAATGGAAACCCCTGCATGTTTCAGTTTCTAGGAGAAGGACACAAAATTATTGAGTAGGTGTTATGACGTTAAAATAAGTCTCCACATTCTTAGTGCTGGCCATGATTTCTCACACCAAATTCCATGTTAAAGTAACAACCAATGGACATACTGTCAACATAACTCTGAAACACCTCTCTGGCTACCTCCAGAATGCACTGAAATGAAGGTATTTGGGTTTACATAAAAATATGAGCTATATATGTAGCACAGTGAACAAGCTAAGTATTATGGGAAAATTAATTATTTTGAATTATTGTCACTGACAATGCATTTTTTGTTTTTAATTTTTGGAGAGGATAATATGGGAAATTGGACTTGGATAAACTGGTTTGTTGAAGAAAGTCTCTCTCCACACACTTTGGAAGCAAGCATTGCTACCAGTTCCTTCCAGAGACTCGATGAGACTTTCAATAATGTTAAAAGTGTCTTTATACTTGGGATGGATCAATAAAGCCATTCTTATATTCATCTCTTTTCAGGTGGATTCTTTGTCCACAAACACACTTATGTGTATTTATAAACACATACACACGGGTTAGTCCAAAGTCTCTAAAAGATTGGAGAAATAACAAAATAGTGCATTTATCCCTGTCTATAAATAAAAAATATTTCAAAGTTTATAGAATTCCCATGCCTAAATATGTTTGAATCTTGATGATTAAAAGGATTTTTCTGGCTGTGTTTTGTTTTTTAAGAAGTGAACTTGTCTTTTGGAAATAAATGCTCTTTTGTGATGACCCAGATTCCACATACTATGTGTGGTATGTGAAGAAATATCTACACAAAATAGCTGTACCTTTTAATCCATTTTTCTCCTGGTCCATTACTCTGCAGGGGTAATTTGAGTAGGCATTGATGATGATAAACACCACAGTTTAGAAGATGTTAAACCAACCTTATCAGAGCTCACATAGAGAAACAAATTAGGCAAACTGAAGTAATTTCAGCTAATGAAGTTCGATTCTAAACATCCAGATCAATTAAGCTTCAAGTACTTGCTTGGGTTCCTGCTCCATAAGACAGGGAGGACCTTCTATGTACAGCACAGGGCCTGGGAGTACTAACTGAGAAGGTTTGGAAATAAAGATGAAAGAACTGCTTCGTGTGAAATATTTCACAGGCTTACTGTTTGAGGATCACATCATATTGAAATGAAGGAAAAGTGAGCAATGCATCCACGTGTACCCTCCTTATTGAGGGCCTCATCTATGGATTCCAATATCCCAAAGACTTGGTATTGTGAGAATGTGGCCAGCCTACAAAGTAAAAGTTGCCCTGTAAGGAAATGGGCATAAGTAAGGTGAGATGGATTCCAGGGGACAGTGGGTCAGAGGCTGGAAGTTAGGAAACTGGGAGAATTGAGTTCTGGTTCTGCCAGAAACTGTCTGTGTTCCATATTTCTGAGCTTTAGTTTCCTAATCTCTAGAATGAGAGATCTAGACTGGATCATTTCTTCCATGCCTTTAATCTCTCATCTTCTCCATTTCAAGCCAGGTCTTCCTCCCACTGGCAGGAAGTTCCAAGTGTGGGCATGTGTACCGTGCTATGTGTGCATCCATGAGCACACAGTTGCAAATTGAGGGTAGGAGGGAGGGACTAGGAAGTACTTCTGGACTGGCCTGATCCTGACTTTGGATGGATAAATATGTCCTTCCAGGCTTTAGCCTCCATTGGGTTACAGACCCAGTATTGCTCTGAGACTAGTCCAGGCCACTCTTTGGAGTGGTGGTGGCAGGCAGGGGAATCTCCCCAGGCATACATCTGAGAAAACTGACCCTCACAGTTACCCTTGCATAAGCACCCCCCACACACAGACTCAGGCCAGAGGTGCCATCGTTTCATGCCCTTCCACTTCCACGCCCTCTGTGCCCCTCACCACCATGGACACCCACCACCCTCATCCTGCTCAGAACTTCCCAGAAATGGATGGCAATATATTCCAAAACATTTTTGGAGCATACATTCCCTATCTGTGAATATTTATCTACTAATAAAATACACATGCATGAGTTGTATGCTATATAATTGTGTATATTATAAAACCTACGCAACATAGAAATTAAAATCTTACAAGTTTATAAAAGAACAAAAATAGAACATTTTCATTTTCCTGCCAAACCTGAGTTTCATCTCATGATCTCCCTGGATGCACACAAGACAAGAGGTTTACATTTATGGCACTGGCATCAGAGTGATGCCAATCAGATTGAACCTTGACGCTAACCCTTACCAACTGTGGGCAAGATAGCTAAGGATTAGCTTCCTCAACAATAAAATGACACAGTGTTATCCGAATTATTTTCATCATCTAGACATTTTTCTCTTTCCTCTTCAAACTTTTTTATTCTGTCTCACTCACACATTGAGTCATTTATTCTATAAATATTTTGTAAGCCCTTTTTATGCTTTTCATGCTGTTCTGATTGATGGGAACATATCAGGGACCAATGCAGTCAAAGTGCTCACCCTCATGGAGTTTATATCCTAGTGGAGAAGATAAATATTAACCAAATAAACATATCACATTATGTGAAGTAGTGCATGGTCAGTATCATAAAGATATAAAAAGACAACATAAAGTGATATGAAGTGGAGCAGGGACTATTTTAGATTGGGTGGCCAAAAGTCCTCATTGAGGGGTGACACTTGGATAGATACCTGAATGCAATAGTGGAAGATGCCATTGGAGGAATTTGATGAACAGCGTCTAGTCAGAGGGATGATACAAGTGCAATTTCTGAGGCAGAAATTAGCTTGGAGTGTCCTTGGACCAGTAAGAAGCCAATGTAGCCAGAGTAGAAGAGAGATGTTAAGCAGTAACCACATTGTCTTGGTTCTAAAGGCCGTTTTCAGGCCTTTTGAATTTTATTTGAAATATGCTGGGAAACTGCAGGAGAGGACGTAGAGCCAGTTAGCAGGACTTTGAGGGACTTCTGGATAACAGAAGCCAGATCCACACCACAGAGCTCAGAAGTCACTTGGATCAGGCTATATTAGCCTGGGGAGGTTGGAGGTGCTAATTGAGGTGCTAATGTGTTTCTGTGTGGATGCACGGTAGCATGCTGTTCCCTCTGGTGGTGTACTGAATGACCCTGGATGTGTACCTGGTTTGGATGAGTTGGACCCCACCACAGTCCAGACCAGCAGAACTCTCTGGCCTTGTAGGGATGAAAATGAAATGAGATAATTGGGCTTCCAAGAGCTCTGATGTGACCTTTACTCATTCAGACATTGCTATTGGTGACTGTTCACTAGCTGGTGAGGCGTTTTGGAGTTGAAAAGCTTACAATCACCACCTGTCCAGGAAAATGCTGCTGATCCATTTGACATGTATTCTGACTGCAGGGTCTTATGCTATCCTTTAGATAAGTAGATTTAGTCTGATTTACCCAAGTGTCTGAATGTCTGAAACTGTTCTGTCACTCTAAGACTACTATTGACACTTGGCCATGTAAAAACCCAGTGGCTGTATAGGAACTAGGAAACTGCAGGGTTTGGAACAGGGGAGTAATAAGATATAATTTGTATTCTTCAAAGATCCCTCTGTCTGCTACGTGTGGAATTTATTGCAGGGGGTGATGAGTATTGTCATCCTCTGTATCATAATTTTTATATTGATAGTGTTTGATTATACCATTGCCAAGAATCCAAAGAAAGATACTAAAATACTGCCATGCCATTTATTCTCTTCCCTCCAATTCTTTGAGGATCCTAAGAAAGCCACCCACAAGGAATAACAAATAAGAATTAAAATATCCCTCTACTAATGTCTATTCAAGTGCCCGATACTCCAGGTCAAAATCCTAATAATGTTTGACTAACACCCTCCAGCTCAGACTTCTTGTCCAAGTCCTAAATCCAATTAATGGGATCTTACCCTCTAGAAAATTGCAGGAAGAAGGTCAGGGGAAGAGAGTGGTCCTGTCTTGAATCCACTTTCACATCCCCATGGAATGAAAGAGAGAGCAAGGGAGTTCTTACATCACAACTCCCCACTTATGGTCCAGCCAAGGTATTGAGTTCCAATAATTCACATGAGTGACTCTTCCTCTCTGGAAGGGACAGCTAGCAAGGGTGTGCAGTGACACATTCTCCTCACCCCACGTTGGTGGTTGGAAGATAATTGTGGTATTTTCTCTATGGACAACTCATTCATATTTAACTGGGAACCTCTGAAGACAACATTCAAATCCAAAGGCATGGCCTACCCAGTGGAAATGTCAGACTTGAGGTAAAGCTCCTAAGCTCTCCACCTTCCCTAGTGATAGAGCTGGTTCACACAAAGTTCAGTCTCCTTTGGGAACCTTTGCACATGCATCATATGCAGGTTCTTCACTGTAACACCTCTAGGAAGATCCTTTATGATGTCTGCTATCTCCCTCCCAGGACACTCAAATGGACATTCTCTTTTTAAATAGCCCATAACTATCAAACCACTTGATTTTTATTGCCAAAAAAAAAAAAAAAGGAATAATTGTACTGGAATCCAGTGACCATGCTTTTGGGGTAGCTCACAGGGAATTTCACAATTCAGAATTAATTAGGCAATGAGAGAGAACAGGAGGCATATTTTGGTGTATTAATTCATGCCAAGTTCAAACTCATTCCATCCCTGTTGCCCAGTGTGAATAATTATGCCATTAATCCTAGGCAGGAGGAGAGCTATTGTGACTAAAACACATTTCTAAAGCAAATAAAGAAAAATGTCACTGCTCCCCTTCCACTAATGCTCTGAATAGAGCTACATAATAATAATAGTTTTACTTATTTATAGGACATAAATTCCCTAGGGCTCAATAAACCACAGGATAAGCAAAATGCTAGTTAAAGAGGAAAAAACAGAACTTTTCCAGCTAATTTTGAAACAAAGCACTGGATGGGGGGAAAAAAACCAAAGAAAGAAGCTAAAGATTTAAAGAGACTTTTGAAAAGGACTAAAAGGAAGAGGCAGTGATGTAGCATTTTTATTTTCCTCTCCCCTTCTATTGCACACTGCCCCCACTGACTCAGAGGGGTAGCTCTCCGGAAAAGTTTCCTACACATTTAATTAGCCCTGAATGTGACCTTGACTCTAAACATCCTTTGCTGTGACAGGATGGTGAGAAATATGTCCACCTGCTCCCTTCCCCACTTCTACATGCCTTTGTGATTCACGTATGGCTTACTGAGCCTAGAAGTATGGGGGAATCAGTGTGGTTTCCCATCCATATCCTCTGAGGATGGAACAGCATTGCATGGGTTGGCCTGTGTGTGGCTTTTCCAGCGTGATGACATTGAAGAGGAGATTGGGCAGAAACAGAGGGGAAGCACTGTGGGAGGACAGGTCCACATGTCCCCCAGGACCAGAAGAAACAGGATCGAGGCCCACCAGACAGGGACCCCGGGTGCCAGAAGTCACAGAAGCAGTGGGGAGCCATCCACACTGCCCTGCACCGGCCCTTCTGCAGAGATGTGGTGTCGCCCTGAGCTCTCACATAGCCCTGCCCATTCCTGCCTGCTGAAGCTGGCGGGAGATCTTACACCCAGTTGAATTGGGAGATGGGGCAAAACTTTCTCCTCAATGGACCCCAAACCTAGCACAGGGTCTAGAACACAAAAGGAATGTTGCATGAGTGAAATGAGTCTGCCTCTCATTCTTCCTCTATTTGACTTGGGGAAGTCACTTTATGTCATTGAACTTTGGTTTCCCTATGTATAAAGTGGTAATAATATTGGGAAGATGAACTGTTTGAACTGCTATTTTTGTAGGACAGAATTTTTAGAGTATCAACAATTTCACATGGTCTATACTAATAATTAATTCATCCCCTCATTCATCAAGTGGCCAGTATGTGCTTAACACTGAGAATTCAGCAAGGGACAAAACAAAGTCTCTGGCCATGAGAGTCATAGCTTGGGGATGGCAGACAATAAACACACACAGAAATAAGAAATCTACTTTCAGGTGGTAAATGCTAAAGGAGAGATAAATCAGGGTAAGAGAATACAGAGTGTGGAAGTGGCTGTCTTTGACAATGCGGTTGGGAGAGGCTTCTTTGAGAGGATGACATTTGAATAGGGACCTGTGGGAAGTAAAGGACGGCACAAGGATCTGGATCTGGAGTTAAAACATCCAGAAAAAAGAAAGCAGGGGCAAAGGCCCAGGAGACAGTGAGGAGGCCAGTGTAGCTGGAGAGGAGTGAGGGCTGGGGAGAGTGGAGGGAGAAAAGGTCAGAGAGTGGGCCATGGGAAGGACTTTTGAGTTTCAATCTACATGAGACAGGAAGCCGTCCAGAGGGTTCTGAACACAGGCTGCATTTGTACGAGGTTGCTCTGCTTATTTAAGTGAGGAAGGTTGAGGGGGGTAGGGGGGAGCAGGGAGAAGGAGGCAGACAACTTAGGGCCTTACAGCTGCCAGCAGGAGTAAGATAACGGAGGCTTGGGCTACAATGACAGTGGTGTCCGTGGTAGGAAGTGGTCATATTTGGAATATGTTTTGAAGGTGGAGCTAACAGGAATTCCCAGTGAATTGGATGTAGGATGTGTTAAAGAAAGGGGTCAAGAATGATTCCTAGGCTTTGGGCCTGTGTAACTAGAGGATGGCGGTGCCACGCGGGGAAGGGTGGGGAAGGGGAGCCGGTTTTTGGCAGGGGGATTGAGTCAAAACTCTGTTGTGCACACAGTTGCATTTGTTATGTCGTTGGACATATATGGAGAGTCGAGCAGGCTGCCTAGAGCTTCACAGAAAGGTCCGGGCTGGGGAATAGCTCTCTCCAACTATTTCGGGGCTGAAATTCGATAAAACGCTCTCGGGGATCTCTGCAGGACTGTGTGAACACAGGAATAAATGACTAAATGCTTTCTCTGTGTTGCTATAACAAACATGCTCTTTAATATTTTAGTAACTAGACCTTTCTTCCCATATTCTAATTGATCTTCTATTCAATAAATCGCACAATCTAAATGTTAAGAGTGAAGCTTTTTCTTGGAGCTCAGTAAAACTGTTATTTGAAAATAAAATAATGTCTTCCACTAACGGTTTCGCTTTCCCCGAATTGCTCCCTCATGTGGTGGCGGGGGGAGGGGACACCGCTTTGGACTTTCTAGTCTTGAAGATAAAGAATTTAGTCTGGACACTAGAGGGCGCCATGCAAACAGTCAGTAGCGGCAGGGACTATAGATAAAAAAGTGGCAATTTCTAGAGAGTTCCCAGATTCGTTGTCTTCCCTGCCTCTGCTAATCCATAAATCAGGGCTCTTGGGACTATGAATCAAGGGGAACAGTCCCAGCATGTGACCATTTTGGTCAGGGGCTAAAGGGCCAGACGGGATTTTTCCAAAGGAAGCCCCTGGCAGACATAACACACATCAGAGGAGAAAAGGGAAGTTAAGACGAATAGATATGAAGGAGAAAGCAAGAAAAATAAGAAAGCCAGCAACAATGAGGGAAACCAAGAGGTGCCTATTATGAATAGTGAGACAATTTCAGAAAGGAAGGGCCATAAGGAACCTCGCAAACCATTTTTTGTTGGACCTTCTACTTCCCAGATAAAAGCAGACAGGTGGGGTTAGGGTTAGAGGCCTCCCCAACTGCTGTGCTCTCAGCCAAGGCTCTTCACTGCCCTACCATGTCATCTCTGTACAGTGTATGAACTTTAGCAAGTACCTGGTAGAAGTCATTTTATCCTCAGCAAACCCGAATATAAGTTTCCACCTACGTTACATATTTATTTTACTGAGCACCAAAGGCACTGTGAAGTACAAATATAGAATCTACCATGTCATAAATGTGATGATACATCTCAAGCTAATGTGCTAGAGACAATAAATCTTAATTTAAGATGTAATCGTAATCATTGGTCTTGTGGTTGCAACTTTAGAAGGGCTCTAGAGAACATTAGATTTCCCAGAAAATTCTTAGAAAAGTAGAAAGTTTCCCATACCTGCAGCATGCAGAATTATAAATGAAGAATCAAAGTTTTAATATCACACAGTTTGGATTTAAATTCTGACTTTCCTTGGTTGCTGGCCCATGATCTGTGGAAATATTTCTAAGCCCTCTTGACCATAAACTGAAAATAATAATAGTACTAGGTCAGAGGATTGTTGTGAGGTTTAAATATGATATTGTTGGTAAAGTTTCTAGTTCATTGTACCCTCTCAATAATTCGTAATGTTTATGCAAGACAAAATGTTAATATTCTTAAACAATAAAGGGTTCTTACAAATAATAGGGAAAATGGACATAGGGTAGGAACAGTTCACAAAAGGAGATAAATATATGCAAATTAAATAAAGTTCACAAATAATCAAAGGATGAAAAGTAAAGCAACAATGGGAAACATTTTTCTCCTCCTGCTTGGTTTCTTATTTTGGTTAAATACAGCTTCACCCAACAGTTGTCTAAACCAAACACCTGGATGTTAAACTCTTCCTCAAATATGGAACAATTTTAGCATCAAAATAAATGGCAGTAAAGGATTATAATCTATTGACTAAAAGGAAGAATTCTCAAGTCCACACCAATATAAATAAATAAATGTATAAGTAAATAAATGAGAAAGAAGAAAAGGCTTTTCTTTACAGAAGAAAGTCAAATAGTGCAGAGCTGGTACACACAGGTTTGAGAAAAATTTCTGCAAACAAAAGAGGAAGAAGTTTATTTTATTTTCCCACACAGGAAAAGGCCAAACACAAGAGAGGAACGGGAAAAGTGTGTTGGCTTAGAAAACTAGTTACTCATATCTTTTATTTAGGAAACGTGAAAAACGGGAATGAAAGATGATTTGTGGCTGTTGTCAAATTAACAGGGTACTGGGAACTGTCACATCAGCTCCTTCTCTTCTTAGGGGCAAGCTGATAATAGAATGGGCTCTGTGAAGCTGCTGTATATGTTCCTTTTCTTAGCTATAGACTGATAGCAGAAATGTCTGTTAGAGATCTTGTCAACAATCTTGCCCTCGAGATATGATTTCTTTTTATTTCAGAGTATTACGGGGGTACAAATGTTTTGGTTACATAAATTGCCTTTGCACCACCCAACAAGTGTGCCCATACTACAGACAGCATGCACCGCATCCGTTAAGTGTGGATTTACCCATCCCCTCCTCCCCCACCACCTGCCTGACACCCTATGAATGTTACTTCTCACATGTGCACATTAGTGTTGATCAATCAGTACCAATTCAATGGTGAGTACATATGGTGTTTGCTTTTCCATTCTTGTGATACTTTACTTAGAAGAATGGGCTCCAGCTTCATCCAGGATAATACAATAGGTAGTTCATCTTTTTTTATGACTGAGTAGTACTCCATGGTATACATATAACCACCTTTTGTTACTTTATTCATGTATTGATGAGCACTTGGGTTGTTTCCACATCTTTGCAATTGTGAACTGTGCTACTATAACATTTGAGTGCAAATGTCTTTTTTATAGAATGTTTATGATTGGGGACAGGATCTGATGCCTGAAGTTTGTGCCCTCTGCTGTCCTGCAGGAGCTTCTCAGGAGCTACTCCAGGCTATAGAAATAGATTCTAAAAGGCAGTTTTAGTCAATAGTTCTAGCAATCCCAAAAGGAAAAATTTACATTTCCTTTTTGTCTGCTGAGCTCCTTTTAGATGCTGTGAAAACAGAGCTCTGTAGGGCACCTATTAGCTAGAAGGAGAGCAAGGAAGAGAGCAGAGAGAGAAAGAGTAGAGAGCTCATTTATTGCACTTGCAAGACTGACTGTCTTTTCACTGATAATAACTGTAGAAGGAATGACTAAATTAGAAAATCGGTATTTGTCAATCATACTAGTAATAATTCTTTTAGGCAACAACTATTGCAACTAGTAGAAAGTTTGATGAGTAACAGAATATTACGAAGTTTCAAAGTATTTCCGTAAGATACTTATTAACATAAACCCTTATTGTTTGTCCTAGTGTAAGTTGAGTTTCTCTTACTTGAATCCAAAATATTGCTGAATGTTGCAGGTGGGAATGTAACAGGAAGAATTGGCCTGGAGAATAAAAAGGCAAAAAGATGTTTTCTACTTCTTTAAAACTTCGCCTACTCTTTTTGGAAACTGAGGCCTGCATCCTGCCTTGGGGGCAGGTGGGTGGGAGAGGCAAGAAAATGTCTTGTGTTCTTTGTGGTACAGGAGATAGCTCAGCAGAACTGTTGGCTCCATCCCAGGCCTGCTGCCTGGCTTGCAAAGTTCTGGGTGGGCCTCCCAGATAGGCAAAAGTTACAGGCTTTGTCTTCTGCAGAGGTGGGACAATTCGAATCATTAACAATAGCCTAGCACTGAGGGCCCTCCCTTTAAAAGCACTGCATTTCTGCTTATGCATAGGAAATTCAGATTTTGAGACAAGAGTCTGCCATTTTTCTTCCTTTGTTGACTAAGTAATAAACTTCTCTTTCCTTTTCCCCAACCATTGTCCTTGTTCATCTGATGTGGCCTTGTGGACAAGTGCTGAGCTTTTGGTAACAGGAACACACAATGTTTTAAAGATGGTAATTCTCCCCAAATTAATTCATTAGATTAAGTAGATAGACAGGTGTGGTAATCTTGATCTGGCTGAAAAACTTTGCTGCTGTTTGTAGAGTTGTGTGAAATAGCAAACAGGAAGTTGCCACATCCTGTTCTGGGACCCCTTAGGCTTCTGCTGGGACCAACCCAGAGGTTGGTCCCAGCAGAGGTTGTGTGCTCTACTCCGCATTTACCCCCTCCTTCCACCCCAGCCCCTCCATAAGCTCTTTTTGCGTTTATCTAGACTGCAGGGACAGCTTATCCTAGCAGTAACCTCAGCCCCAGACCACCCACCCTCCCATTCCCCCGCCCACAGACACGCTGTGCTCTCACCTGGGTGCTGAGGGGCTTTCTTAGAGCTGATTCTGCTTCAGGGGCAGAATCTGTGTGCTTGGGGTAAGAAGCAGTGGAAATGGGGGTAGACTGGGAAATTGGCTTCCCTCACCCAGCTCAAAACTAGAAAAGACACTGAGGTTTCTAAAATTTAACCTTTGGATTTCAGTCATTCATGGGGGCTTCTGATAAGTGATCCAGCAGGTGCCCACTCCTGTGATCATACCCACCACAGGGACATGAGCAATCCTTTCCAGGAACATTCTCCACTCCACAGCCTTTCAGTCAGGTCCTGCCCTTGTAGCAATGGGCCATGAGGACCTGAACTTTGCTGGCTTCTGTCTCTTCTCCTAATGTAGAACTTTCAGGTTTCAGGTCCCTCACTCACCTCCTCACCCTTCCCCTCCTGCCACATAATTCCTGAAAGTCCCCAAAAGGAGATGCTTCACAAGTGCTCACAAGCGAGTCCTTTGCTAGTCCCCAGACCTCTAGATTTTCTTTTCTTCAGCATTGACTCAGCCTGCAAAGCTACATCAAAGCCCCTCAGCCCCATCTGTGGTGACACCACTGAGCCATTACCTTCTCTGATGTCCCATGAATGGACACAGGCCACCAAGACCCAAAAGGTTTCTGTATTTTCTTTGAAGTTTTCAAAACACCCAACCTGACTGTGTGTGTCACATGCCTAAATATTAGCAACAGCTCTTCCCCCTTCCTTGGTAATAAACTTTGACATTTCAGCAGCAAAACAATTCCATATGTGCCTTGGTGTCTCTCGGAGTTTTTATGAAAAGAATGCTTTCATTTTTCACTGATTGCCTCTCTCTTTGACAAGCTACGCTGGGCCAGAAAGCTGTGCTGTCTCCTCCCTCACTTTCCTTGCACTGTCCCTCTTTTCGCCCAAGTATGATGCTCCCCTTTGAAGTGTTCAATAAAAGGAATGATTTTAGTCCCTCTCCTAGTTTCTAGAGAAGCAAGACATCTTGCTGGCTGGGCCCTAGGTGTATAAGCTCTTTTGGCTTCTGGGCCCAATTATACAGAACTTGAATCTAACTCCCTCACACATTCAGCTGCCCAGCGGCCCCTCCCCCTCCTGTTTCTCTTGTGAGACGCTGAATTCTCCATCATCTCCGTCAGGGCCTGATGTGGCTTCTTGAGAGGTTGTTCTCAGATCTGCCTCTCAACCCCCTTCGACAGGTAGAGGAAAAATGACCAAAACCCATCACTGCCACACACTGCACAGTTTGGGTATAAGCAAGGAATGTGCGGACAAAATGAGGGCAAAGTTGTAGGTGTAAGGATATTTATAGCAGGTATGTCGATCAAATAGTAAAAAGAATGCAAATAATCTAAATGACCCCAAATTGGTTGAATGAACAATGGTATGTCTGCACACAATGAAAACTTAGGCAATAGTTATAATAATTGGTGTAGAACGGTAATTCTCAGAGAGTCCAAAGATAGCCCACGTCAGAATCACTCAGGGGCTCATTAAAAGCACAGATTTCTGGACGCAGATCCCAATCACGGAATCAGAAGCTCTGGGAGTAGAACTTGGAATCTATTTTAACGGGTTAGTCTGGTGATTTTTAATGCACATTAAAGTTTAAAAACTTTTGACCATGGGAAAATAATTAATTATAAGAGAAATAGGTCATGATAGTAGTAGGCAATAGAAAATAATTCACAATCAATTTCATTTTTTAAAAGTGTGGCTAGATAGATGTGGTAAATAGATAAATAGGTAGGTAGATGGCCAGATGGACAAAGACTGAAAGAGTAACACCAAAATATTAACACTGGTTAGTGGTGAGCTTACAGAAGATTTTTATTTTACTCTTTTTACTTCCTTGCTTGTTATATGTAATTTCTAAATTTCCAAAATGGGCATGTATTGCATATGTGCTTAGAAAAACAACAATAGTTGTTTTGTTTCTTACAGAAATATAGAAGAGGTAGATGATACAGGACTTTTCTGTGTACTTACACTCTGGATTTAAAAAAACAAACAAAGCAGCTTGCAAAAATTTGCGCCATATTACAAACAAAATATTTTAAATGAAGAGTTAGAATTAAGGGGGGGAAAACAGGTATTAATACAAAATGAAGACAGATTAAGGTTAGTATCCAAGAATACATTGCCCTCCTGTTTCTAAAATAAGCTATAAATTTGGCTCTTCCTAGTGTCACATGGTAACTGAGTGGACACAGGCAGATAGGCAGAAGGAGAAGTCAAAGATTACTGCAGATTTTTAACTTGGACAATTAACTATGTGGAGTTTAGTGCCCTTAACCAAGACAGAAGATTCACTAGAACCTTGACTAGCTTTCTTTATAACTTCCCGCTTGAGTGGAATACAAGAAAACAAGTATGGAAGAGAAAGCTCCTTCCCCTGCAACTGCTGGGCCCTCAGCTAATGACCATTCCCCACACCAGGTTTGCAGCCTGAGATTCAAATCCATGACTCAGTACAAAGTCAGAAACTTTACTAAAAATAAGCAGAGCACTTCAATAAACACTTCTCCAAAGAAGATACGCAAATGACCAACAGGCCCCTGAAACAATGTTCAACGTCATTAGTCATTAGGGAAACAGAAATCAAAACCACAGTGACATACTGTTTCACACCCACTAGAACGGCCAACAACTTTTTTTTTCAATTTAAAGGAAAAACAAGTGTTGGCAAGAATGTAGAGGAATTAGAACCATTGTACGTCGCCATGGGGATGAAAATGTACATGCGAAAGTAAAATGATGCAGCCGCTGTAGAAAACAGTGCGACGGTTTCTCAACGAGTTAAACATAGACTTGCCATATGACCTAGCAATTCCACTCCCGGTCAAATAAGAACTGAAAGCAGCTCTTCAAACAAATATCTGTACGCCAGCATTCCTAGCAGCATTATACACAATAGCCAAAAAATGGCTAATATTCATAAACTGATGAATGGATAAGCAAAATGTTAATACACCCATAAAATAGAAAATTATTCACCCTTAAAAAGGAATGCTACAACAGGGATGAACCTTGAAAACATTATGCTGGGTTCTCAGAAAAAGAACCAAACACAGAAGTTTGCATATTGCATCCATTTATATTAATATTAAACATCCAGAATAGGTAAATCTATAGAGATAAAAAGCCGACTTGTGTATTTCAGGGGCAGGGGAAGGGAGAAATGGGGAGTGGTTGGTTAATGGGTGCAGAGTTTTCCTTCTGGGGTGATGAAAATGTCTTGGAATGAGATAACAGCAATGGTTTCAAAACATTGTGACGATACTAAGTGCTACTGAACTGTGCCATTTAAAATGGTTAATGGGCCGGGCGCAGTGGCTTACGCCTGTAATCCTAGCACTCTAGGAGGCCAAGGTGGGCGGATTGCTCAAGGTCAGGAGTTCGAAACCAGCCTGAGTAAGAGTGAGACCCTGTCTCTACTATAATAGAAAGAAATTAATTGGCTAACTAATATATATAGAAAAAATTAGCCAGGCATGGTGGCACATGCCTGTAGTCCCAGCTACTGAGGATGCTGAGGCAATAGGATTGCTTGAGCCCAGGAGTTTGAGGTTGCTGTGAGCTAGGCTGATGCCATGGCACTCACTCTAGCCTGGGCAACAAAGCAAGACTCTGTCTCAAAAAATAAAATAAAATAAAATGGTTAATGGTTAACTTTATATCAATTTTGCTTCAATAAAAAAGTCAGAGACTTTCAGGATCACTTATGAGTAGCTTCTGAAAGTTAAATCCAAGAATATTGGGGTTTTCCAGATGATTCTGTTTGGAAAGGGTGTGGAAATAATGGGCCCAGTTTTCCACCCTGGACTTTCTGTCTATGGGCATTCAAATGAAGGTTCCACAAGGCAATTAGGATTACCAGCCTGGGGCTGCAGAGAGAAGTCTGGACTGGAGCTCTAGATTTGAGGGTCATCAGGCGGAAATGGAAATTTAATCACACATGTGGGTGTGTGCTGTCCTCAGAGGCCCCCACATAAATGGGGTGGCTATAGGCCCCAGTGGAGAAATCCCATCATTGGCCCTGAAAAGTTCTGTCATCAGTGTGGGCTTTACATTCACATTCATTGTTTTCAATGACAGTAGAGTGTGGTATGTAAATTTTTTACCTTCTAGAAAAGCCTTTGCTGTGATGTGGTTAGATTTCTTTGACATACGAGAATAGTAAAACAAAGAAAAAAGTGACCTATGATTTGCACATTGCAACCAACCACAGACACCTCGTCATCAGCTTTCATCTCTCTGTGTCTGGTAAAGTGTAAAGGAGGATCCTGCCTCACCTTTCCCAGCATTGGATCCAAGGTGTTTGTGGTAGGCTTCTTGGAGAGCTCCCTTGTGACTGACGTGTTGCGAGAAGAGATATGATGCTGTGGCTGACATAAAGCCAGATCATACTGTTTTCCAGATCTTTTCTAATGTTTGACTCAGAACATAATGCAGGACACAACTAATATTTAAAGTGGCATTTTAAAAGAAAATACGGGTCAGGCACCGTGTGGTTCGTTCTTATAATCCTAGCACTTTGGGAGGAGGAGGCAAAAGGATTAGTTGAGGCCAGGAGTTCAAGACCAGCCTGAACAATATAGCAAGAACCTGTCTCTACAAAAAATTTTGAAAATAAGAAAAAGAAAATATGATAAACCTTGATAACTATTTAATCTGAATGAGTAAGGGTGCATGAGTATTTGTCATACTGTTTTCTCTGTTTTATATGCTGAAATATTTATAATAATTTTTAACAGGCTCTTTATAAGATTATAGTTCACACAAGTTTATTAACCATCAGTTTTGTTCTAGGTACTAAGTTAGAAAGTTTCACACAGACTAGTGTCTGCAGGATGGACCAGTTTGTTGATGGCTTCTTATTCCAAATAATAGCCTAAGCCTTAGATTACAATAAATAATTATGTAGAGTAGAAAGATGGCTAATGAGTATCCTTTAGATCAATAACAAGTGAGGATAAAATGTGACATGGATAAGAAGAGTTAAAATAATCTCACAAGAGAAATAGAAAATTAAAGACAATATTCCCTCCACCAAAAAACAATAAAAAAATTAAGGGAGACATAAGAGTTGTCCAAACATTTCTGAAAGGCTGACATAAGGCAGGGAAATTATAGGACTAGAGTTTGCAAAATCAGTCATGTTTATTTATTTGGCTCACAATGAAGACATAAAGGTCATCAGCATCTGCTCTAATAGGACTGCATCATTAAATTGGTCTATGGCTGGTCCTGCAAAATTGTCTGTACCTGCCATGTGCCAAACTCTGGGCATGATGTTTCACATAACTTATCTCACTTAATTGTTTTAACAGTCCTGTGCGCCAACAGTTTTAATATATACAGAAACAGCTCCTAACAGATGTAGTGTGCACTGTCTGGGGAATGAGCACACTTGTCGGGCGGTGCAAAGGCAATTTATGTAACCAAAGAGTTTTTACCCCCATAATACTCTTAAGTTTAAAAATATATGTATACATACTTAAGAATACATCTATGTTTATATCTATATCTAGATAGAGCAATAGAGTGATGAGTCGATAGATCGATAGATCAATTTAGGATAAAGTTACATATTTTGCATGAACTAATATTTTCACTTATCCAATAAAATAAAATAAGTGTATTTTCTCAAGAAAAAAAAAGAAACAACTCAAGGAGTTTAAATAACTTGCCTTAAGTTACGAAATCAGCAAATAGTCAAGCTAATATATTCAAACCTGGGTCAATCTGATACCAAACCTATCTCTTGTCAAAAGAACATGTTTCAGGGGAAAGATTGCTCTGAAATTCATGTCTTTTAACTTCATTTATGGTTTCTTTTGGTATGCATATTTTTTTCACTTAGGCAAATATAAGAATATTTTCCTTTATGGTCTGTGCTTTGAGTGTCTAGTTAAGGAAACTTCTCCACTCTAAGGTCATAGGATATTCTATATTTTCTTTTAAACTTGTAAAAATGTGTTTCTTACATTCAGGTCTCTGTCTTTAATTTTCTACCAGGTGATGGTGTGAATTAAATATGTAATTTAATTTTTCCTGACAAGAATAAACAATTGTCCATCACAATTGATCAGAGTCTACTTTTTGTCTACTATTTTTTTCTATGCTTTGTCATCTATTGAGTCTGTAGATAAGGAGGTCAGTTTCTGAAACTTCTATTTTCTTCCATTAGTTTTTTTAATCCCTGTATAAATATTGCACTGTCTTAATAACTATAGTCTTGTAATAAATATTCATATTTAGTAAGATAGGCCCTCATCTTCTTATTCTCCAATTTTTTCTTGATTATTGTAGGCATTTTGGTTCTCTATTTAAACCTTTAAAACACCTTACAGTCCTTGAAAAAACTCTATTGGGTTTTTGGTGAGAATGGTATCACACTTGCGAGTTAATTTGGGGAGAATTGACATTTTTAGGAATATTGAGTCTACTCATCCAAGGACAAAGCAGGTTTCACCATTTAGTTTTCTTTTAAAAAAAAGAAAATCTTTCTCCATAAAAGCCTCACACACCTATTTCTTCTTTGTTTCTAGATACCTTACGAAGCTTTGTGCCTACTGTAAATAAAATCATTTTAAAAGCTATATTTCACAATTGTTTGTTGTGTCTAGAACACAATTGATTTTTATATTGATCTTGTATCCAACAACCTTGCTGAACTTTCTTACTAGTTTCTAGATCCTGTTAGATTGTCCAATGATCTTTCCACTAATCAGCATTGCATTTATATAAAGCGTGGCTACGCACTCAAAATTACCAACATACATGTATAAAGTTTAAAAACTCCAGAATTTAAAATATACCACATCTTTTATTTACTATAAATCAATGTAATTTTGACTCAAGCATGCCATGCATTTGAGCTGGCAGGGAATTTAACTTAGCCATTCTTGGGACTTACTTCACACTAGAATCAAGTCCTGGCTCCAGGGTCTTAATACCAAGGCAGAAGGGCTGGCAAGATCTTTCCTTGGTCACATGCCACCAATCCAGGAGGTTTACTGATAACACAATCATTCTCTCTATGCAGAGTCTCCTCCCATTCGGTGGCTTTCTGTAGCCTTCATGCCCACCTGGGTGACAGGAATCTCAGTGGAGGCTATGAACCCTGAGCCCAGTGCTCATCTGTCTCTGCCTCCAGGGAGTGTGAGGGTCTCAGAGGTCTCAGGATGCACAGCCTTCACTCCACCCCCAAGTAACGGGCCAAGGAAAGCCCCTCCACACCTCCTAATTCTTCAAGTCTCATTGCTTTTCCTCCAAAACTCTACCTTTCATTTTTTTCATTCCCAATAGGCTTTCACAAACTTCCAAACCCAAAACCCAGGGTTAATTTTTCAAACTCTAACAAAGTATGAGGGAAAATATTTCTTTTCCATCTTTCTAGTTCAGGGAAAAAAGGGGAAAATAAAACATTTAAGTTTCCATATTTAACAAGTCTTAATCATCAATGTTCATATCCTGCTGACTCCATAAAACATTGCTCAAAGCTTAAAGACACAGTTTACAAAGGACTCAGTCAGCCATCATTTCTGAGACTTACTATCATACACCCTCTTGAAAAAATATTGAGCTGATCTGACAACATTTTTGTATGCTCACCACTTCAGAGATTTTCTTTTCCCTTTTACTATTAGACTACTCAGTCGCTTTTATTTTTCATTTTCTTTAATTTTTTTTATTGCAGCATATTACGGGGGCACAAATGTTTAGGTTGCATATACTTCCCTTGCCCCACCCAAGTCAGAGCTTCAAGTGTGTCCATCCCCCAGAGGGTGCACACCACACCCATCAGGTGTGAACATACCCACCCTCTCCTCCCTCCTCCTACCTGCAAAGTTGAGACTCATAACACACAATGGCTTTGTCAACATAACCAGTCTGTAGTCCTGCTTATATTCACACAATTTTCTGGGAACCAAGACCATACTGTAAAGTGAATTAGCTTGGGCCGTACTCCAGAGAATCACCCACAGCCTGCTCACTGAGTAAGTGGGCTTGGCTTTAGTGTGTTCTACATCAGTATGGAGAAGGCCCCAGAAACTTCATAAGCTTGCCTTGTAGCTAAGTGTCCCTGCAAACTGCAGATATTTCATGGGTCTTTAGGTGAGGCACAGTGATACTTTTGGGGGGTTCCTGAGGTCAGTTGTACTCTGCCCCTAAGTGACAGAGATGATCAGTTGTCTTCTGCTCAGGGTTTCTCTTCTTTGCATTTCAAAGACAGTCGCTGGCAGCCCTTCACAAGATTCCACCTCCACTGCTGCTGTCTAATGTTTCTGGCTGTTTTTCATCTTGATTCCTTTCTCTCTGTTTTCTCTTGTTTCTATCCTTGATATATTCTCTCTTCTCTCCTCTGCTTCTCTTTGAATTTTTTATTTTAAGCGAAGAACATTTGGCATTTATAGTAAGAAGCTTACTTTATTTATTTATAGAAGTATTTGTTTATAGAAAGAATCTTACTAAGGCTTCTTTCTATAAATAAAATAAATATATGTTTCTAAGGCTTCTTTCCATAGGATCACAGACTTGCCAAGTCACATTCCACTAGGGACAGGATTGGGGTCCTGTGCTCTTTGTAATGAGCTCACCCTTCTCAATGCCAGATGATGTTTCTAGGCCTTAGGTCTCCAGATGAATGAGATATCACTGTAGAGAAAGTGACACCCTCTGGAAACAATAACAAGAGGGCAAGTCCAATAGAGCACTTCATCAGAGCATCAGCTCTATTCCACGGGGGCAGAAAGTGTAGATTGGAAACAAGCTATTGTAGTGGAGATAAAGGGAGACAGCCAACTAGTAAAAGGCATAGAGCAAAAGGGAGGGAGAAGCCCTCTATCTCAATCATCTCACAGTCAAAAGATGACTCTTCCTTCTCTGGGAAGAATGTTCAATTTTCAAGCAGGATGAGAAGCAAAGGAACAAAACAATAAAGAAAAACGTCCCTTTAGAAGTCTCTGCTGGAAACCCTACTTGTTGAGGTTCCTTGCCTAGAATCATGTCACATGTGAACTCCTACATGCAAAGGAGTCTGGGAGGATGAATATTCTTATCTGCATACATTATCACTCTGAGAAAAATTGGGTTCTTTAGTAAGTAAGAAGGGGAGATAGATACTGAACTTCAACCATTAACCTCAAATAATATCCCCATTTTAAGAATAGGAGCATTAATTCTTACAGCACTCTCCACAAACATGAACCAGGAAAATTTGGGGGATGCTTGGGGGAATTTTAATAAAACTCATCCCCTAAGGCAGACAAGTATGGATTCTGTAATTCAGCTATATTCTTCAGATTTGCAATCTAAATATAAAGGGACCCTGATAGAGCTTGGAGCAATAAGTGACATTTGGATATGGTTGCTTAGTCACCAAGGAAGGGGCTCATGCATTCAGACCTATGCTAGTGCACAAGAAGAAATCTTCCCACCCCGCCCCACCAAGTGATGGCAGCTGAAAAGTTAGTGGAAAAAGCCACAAGTCTATCAATTTGCTTCTTCACCTAGTGTCTTAAACATTTATGGTCTTATGGATTCTCCCCAGCCAGTGATAGGAAACCCATTCCAGGACCACCAGGAGTCTTTTTTATCGGATTAGGGGTGGTGCAGAGATCCCGTGGGCTGCTTGCCTGGGTGACAGTGCGCATGTGCACTGCGGCAGGAGTGGTCTCCTGAGGAATCTCAGGAAGCAGGGCCATGCAGGTGCAAGTCCCCATGACCCTCAGACCCCACCTCCCAGCACTTTTCCCTTCAGTTCTTGACCTGATGCTTCCCCTTCCTGATCTAGCCTGGCCACTGCTGGGGTCTGGGTAAGCCACAAAGCCTTCTTTCAATTTGACTCAGAAATCTACTCAAAGATACTCCTGATGCGAGAAAATCACTTAAGACCACTCCCTGCTATCACTACCCCCTAGGAGATGCAGGAGATCTGACCTTTGTCCTGGATATCAGGGGAGCTCTAAGGAGACCAAGGGACAGCCACCATGCAGATGGTATAAAGAAGATTCGGGGTCTGGGAATCTACCAAGATACATGGGCTATCTTAAGTTTTCCCAAAAGGAGCTTTGACTTGGATAAGTATTTTCTGTGTAGTAGTTAAGAGTGTAGACTCAACAACAAGATTGCCTAGGTCTGAATCCTGGTTCCAACACCACCTAAGAGACACCAGGCCTTAGACACCTGAGAAGGTGGTCATTCACGTTGGAGACATCAGCAGATTTGTATATTTATTATGACATAGTCAACAACAGATTTCAGCAAAGAACCTTCTTTTAACTCAGCAGGCATATTGTGATAATTTTCTGATAGAAGGAAGTAAACAGTCTCAAGAAAGGGGTGCCTTTTTCTAGTTTGTATAGTTGCACCACATGAGTGAGTAGCAACCATGTGGCACCCTTGCCCATGGGAAACCTCTTGGACTATTGCCCCACTTGCATATAATAGACACTTGTTCCGACGCACCTCAACATTTAGTCTGCAGTGACTGCCTCTTACAAACTGTGCCCTCTGGAAAAAGCACAGCATTAGAATGAGAACAAAATGGCAGTCAAAGGATTAGCTCTGTGGATCACCAGTCAACAGCAGAAGACCACAAAAGAGCAGAAGTTCTCTTTATACTAGAAGACACCACAGATGCAACTAGACCCAGTTAGAGCCAGCCTGGAGCAGACCTTCCCTAATTCTTAACAAAGCTGGCCTGGGTTCACTGTTAACTCTCTACCCACGAGAGCTGCCAAAGCTAGGCCAGCCCCCCGGGCAATTTCAACAGATAGAATGTCAGGAAGCTACAGAAGGGATGGTAAGGAAGTGAGGCCAAAATTCCAGAACAATATCCTCCACTTTGGTCCCTGTAGCCCTGGAGCATGACTATTTTGTGCTATATTTACTGCAACCCTTTCTCTTTTCCTCCAGAAAAACTTTCTGTGTGATTTGCTCTTCACATGAACACAGTGATGCTGGCATTCCACCATTCAGCTATCATCCTAACAGACTTGAAGTTGGTGGGAAGACAGCATCTCGACTTCAGTTTAAAGCTCCCATCCTGGGTCATCAATAACCATCTCTTATATGAGAGGACAGGTGTGTCCCAAGGGCCTAACATACCAACGTTCAGCAATAAAGGGAGATGTTCCCCTCTTCGACCACAAGTCTTTGGTAATAATGGTTCAGATGCAAATCAAAAAGAAGGCCCCAGATGAAAGCAACATGTGCAAGATTAAGGACCCACTTCTAAGAGGCATTCCAGTGTAGCGCTTATGAGCACAGACTGCAACTTTACCAGTAGGTTTGCACCCCGGCTCCGCCTCTAGCTCTAACACACTGTACCCATTACTTACACTCTCCATGCTCTGGTTTCCTCATAATCTCCACGGGAGATCGTTGTGAGAATTAAATGGGTTAACACACATCAAGCATGTAGAACAGAGCCTAGCCCCGAGTGAAGCCTGATAAAATGTTAGCTATGTTATCATTTATTATTTCACTCTTTATTCCCATAAACATAAAGATTTTTCTGGATTTTTACCATTGTGGAAAACTAAGGAAAAAAAATGTCAAGATATGGAATACAGTTTTATTTAATTATTTTTTTTCTTCATTAGTTAGGACCCCACCTTGGGTTTCTGATCTTGCCACAGACATACAGGCTGCTCATCCCTCAGTCTGCAGGTTAAGTGGCTTGGGTTTCCCTGCTCTAGATTCTGTCCACGATCTGTCCACTGGCTGGCCTGGCTGCAGAAATGTCTTCCGAGCCTCTTTGCAGGATTAGGGCTTGCCCTTTAGTGCTGCATCTGAGCGTCCTGCCTCCATTTGGGTGGAGTTTGTAGTGAGATGGTCCCAAGCCTTTCTCTTTCCTGAAGGTCCCATAAAGCCTCAACCTTGCAGGCATAGACCCAGAAACAAATTGAGCTTCCACCATCTCGAGCATCTATGGTCTCAAAATCCAAGGGTTAAATGACACATCTCCTGCCCTTAAAATGTTAACAGTCTAAAGGAGATGTACTATCTAACAGCAAATTATGACGATGCAGTTCTAAGTCATTATTAGTCGTATAATGGAGGTTAGAAAGAATGGTAGTATAGGGGAAGCCGCCCTAAACATCATGTGGATTGAAGGCTTTTGGATGGTAGCATTTGAGCAGAGACCTGACCAAGGAGAGACAAGCAGGCTCCAGGCATTCTGAGTATATCAAACAGCCCTTGTAAATACGGCTTAGAGAGTGGAAACTGGCCATTTCCCTGATAGCCTCAAGTAGTCCCATATCATTCTAATGCCAAACGGAAGGGTTAGTGATACAGACAAGTCTTAGCAGATAGAAGGGCCCCTCCTGACCCCCACTTTTGGCATTTTAAGAAGCTTAGATTTTATCTGATAGGAAATTTGAAGCTATTCAGTAGCTTTTAAAAGGTGAGTCACATGATCAGATTTTAAAATGAAAATCCCATTCTGTCAACTCTGCAAAGAGGGATAGACATTTTGATAGTTTCCAATTTTTGCTAATAAAAAATGAACATTCTTTAACATGTCTGTATGTTTACAAGTGAAAGAATTGCTCTAGGATATATCCTTAAAGTGGCATCACTGGGTTAAAAAGGATTGTACCTCACTTGTCTTAGATATCGCTCAATTGCTTTACAAAGTTATTGTTCCAATTAATGCCCCAACAACACTTAGTATTATAAAACTTAATTTTTATCACTCTAATAGTGGTTTTTATTACCACTATCCTGACTACTGGTGAGGTTCATTATCTTTTCAAATAATTTATTAACCATTTGAGTTTGCCCTTCTAGGGATTGTCTGTCGTATCTCTCGCACATTTACATCTGGGTTGGTTGTTTCCTTAATGATTTTAAACAGTTCTTTATATAGTCTAGATACCAATTTTTATCAGTTAGATCATTATAAATATTAACTCCCAATCCAAATTTGCTTTCATATTAATGCTTTATGATGCCCTTGTTTGAACAGAAATTTTAAATTTTCAAAGACTTCAATTTACCAACTTCTGCCTATTGCCTTTAAATCTTACTTTTTTTTTTTGAGACAAGAGTCTCACTCTGTCACCTGGGCTCGAATTCTGTGGTATCAGCCTAGCTCACAGCAACTTCAAATTCCTGGGTTCAAGCAATCCTCCTGCCTCAGCCTCTCAAGTAATTGGAACTACAAGCACGTGCCACAACAACCAGCTAATTTTTCTATTTTTAGTAGAGATGGGGTCTCACTCTTGCTCAGGTCTCAAACTCCTGAGCTCAAGCAATCCTCTCACCTCAGCCTCCCTAAGTGCTACGATTACAGGCGTGAGCCACTGGGCCCAGCTGAATTCTACATATTTGATGGAAATAGAAGTTATTAATTTTTTCATAATTCCTCATTGTGTTTTATAACGCTCAAGTACTCCATAACCTCTGGATGTGTGAGCCTCAAGATAACTGATCGATGAGATCAGAAAACTCTTGTCATCTTCAGCTGTATGTATGCATGACTGGCAAAGTCTTTCTTGACCCCTTTAAAAGGTCGGATCAGCCTGTTATGTTCTCCCTTTTCCTTCAGAGTACTTGCCAACATTTATAATCATATGTGTGTGTTTCTTTGGCTAATGTATGCCTCACTCCTTAAGATTAGAAACTAAATCTGTTAGTGCTCACCATTTAATTCCTAGTGTTTTATAGAGCACCACTCACAGAGCAAGTAATTAGTATATCCTTTCTGAATGAAAGACTTGTCCAGACTTGGACATTCCATTTCCACCTGTATTATCTAAAACCCTTCCCTAGGGACTTCAGTGTTGCTCTAATTTGGCTTCCATATCTGCTCACAATGAAAAGAATCAAACTTTGTAAGAAACAGCATCTCTAACTTTGATGGAATTGTCTTTATGAGGTTTCAGCTGTGGCTACAATGACTGTAAAAAGTCAAGGGCTATTTCAAGAGAGTAAACTCTAGAAGGGTGATTTATAGTTACAGCAATTAATTCCAAGTTTGTGGTTATGGACTAATCACAATGAGTTCTCAGCCTTTACTCATGCCCCAAGCATTTTGCATAGTTTCTATGACACGTTTTCAGGGGATTAGTTTACTTTTTATTAAATTTAGGGCACTGAAAGTAATGCCAAAGTTTATTATTACGACGTATTCAGGCCACATTGGAATATCTACCATCCATCTGGAAGCCATGACGCAGAGGGTTTTCACACCTGGACGCACTCCCCACCTCCCTACCTCCCCATTGTCTGCCTCTTGCATATTTCCCAGAATGTATCATTTGCACACTCCTGCCTTGAGTAAGGCCAGATTTCAGACTGAGAGCAAGATGTTTTATGATAACATTGAGGTGGAATATCAGGCATGTGATGTACAGTCATTTTATATAATGAAGAAAAATCTGGGATGGAAATCACATAGAAAAGAGGGAGTCAGTGGAATTCTTAAAGATAAAAATTAATTCTTCATGTAAAAAGACAACACTAAGGATACACAACTGGTCTCCACTTTTAGAATGCCACATTCCTACAAAGGAAGCGTAATGATGGTAGGCAGAGATACACAGGAAGGGGGCTGAACATCACACAATTTAAAAATAACCAAAAAAAAAAAAATGGAGGGGATGAGACCAAAAGCCAGAAATCAAATAATCTATAGAAAGACATAAAAAGTGAAAAATGAAGTTTTTGTTGCGTCGCCTGAGAAGAAATGTAAAAATGTACTTGCAAACAATTAATTACTTCTAAAAGGTTCCTCCAAGTCCGATTTCCTGGAGATCCCAAGGAGCTCTAGGAAAGTCACTCCCTTTTCTATCAGGCATCCTTCAACACCCTTCTGAGTATCTGCTAAGTAACTTATGAACTGTCAGTTTATTTCTCACTACCCATCTCTATGACTCCACATTGATCCTATGCCTTGAAGTCCACACCTTCTCTACTTTGCATCATTTCCTTTCATCTGCATCATTCCCTGGCAACATAAAAGCTCTCCATTGTCCTCAAGGCTGTCACTGAGCACATCATAGTGCACATTCAGCTATTCCTTGGCTATTGTCGTCACTTCTGGTTGGATAATCACATAACTGTAAAATAGGAAGAATAAAGCATGTGGAAGGTGAAAGAAAAGGCAACCTTTCTGAGACCAGCAGTTTCCTCTGGTGATTCTGGAGGACTGAGCTCCAGCTCCTTTTTCACTCAAGTATTTGCCAACACAGACATCTCATTTTCCCAATGAGATGCTTGGCCTGTAGAAAGCACAAGATATGCTTCCTTCCCTCAGTGGGGCTGAGAATCTCAGAATGTTCTTTATAAGGCTGCAATGCTGGCTTTACTGATAGGAAGTATTTGGATGAAATCCCTGGTCAGTCCTCCAGAAATGTATTATAAAATGGAACAAGAAAAGGCTCTCGATCAGAAACTTTGGTTAAACAGAGGTGGAAAACGAGAAAAGGTGTTTTTTGGTTGGTTGGTTGGTTGGTTGGTTGGTTTTAGAGATAAGGGTCTAGCTATGTTGTCCGGTGGCTATTAACAGGTGCAGTCAGAGAGCACTAACTACAGACTCAAACTACTGGGCCCAAACAATCCTCCTGCCTCAGTCTCCTGAGTACCCCGACGTCAAGTGTGTGCCACCATGCCCAGCTGAGAAAAGGTTTCCTTAGAAGACTCTTGTGAGCTTTAACTATCAGCCTGAAAAGAAATGCCAAAAATTGTACTTTCCCACTTTGTCCTATACTGAAGCAAGCCTGAAGCAGAACCTAATTTTGGTTTTTCATGATATATGAGTTTTAAGACTATAAAGTATCCTCTACGGTTATATCTACATTTCGCAACCTTTAATTAGTGCTGTTATTGTTATTATTCAGTTCAAAACTTTCCATGTTTTATAGATTTTATTTTGACTTATAGGTTATTTAAAAGTATATTTCTCTTTTTATAATATTAGAAGGATTTTTCTAGTTATCATTTTATTATTGATCTCTAGCTTAATTATATTATGGCCAGACAACATTTAAAAATTCACATCTTTAAAATTTCTCAAGATTTGCTGTGTGGTCCAGTAAATGATCGATTTTGGCAAATGTTTTTAAGCAAACTTATAAATATGTGTTTTGCAGTGGGTGGGTGCAGTATTCTGTAACTGTTAGGTCCAGTTTGTTCAGTGTACTGTTTAAATCATCTTTATTGTGCTAATTCCTAAGACAATGATGGATTTATTTATCTCCTTGAAGTTCCTTGAATTTTTGTTTTATATACTTTCTGGCCATGTAATTATATACATCAAAATTTTAAATCATGTGTCTTCCTGATTAATTGAAATTTATATCCTTGTGAAATGACCCTAATAGTCTTTACACATGGTTTTATCTCATGTTCAGTTTTATCCAATTATACCTATAACAGTTTTCTTTTACTTACTATGAATATGGTATATAGGGTTCTTATCTTTTACTTTCAACTTTTTAAACCTGTTCTACTAAGCACATGTTTATATTTTGTGTTTATAACCGATCTGATATTCTTTGGCTTTTAATTGGAGCATTTAGAATGTTTACGTTTAATACAGTTATTGATATATTTGATTAAATCTACTCTTACTTTATGCTTTGTATTTGTTCCAATTCTTCTATGCTGGGGGCATGTTGTTGTTCTAAGACTTTTTTGAAAGAGTTTATGTTCACAGCAAAATTGAGAGGAAGGTACATCCACTGACCCCACTCATGCATAGCCTGTCTGATTTCCCCTTCATTTTGTGCTAAAACAGCTAAAGCTGCTACCAAATGACAGCCTCAAATTATTTGAGAATAGCTATAATGACCTATGCCCAAATTCTCCCTACATGAGCTCACTGGGAGTCCATCCACAGTGAAGATGTTCTGATCTGGGACACTTGGTAGGGCCCAGGGTGGGCACCCTCTTGGCACAAGGCTTTCCTACTCTTCTTATCTGTTATCACCTCTACAGGCACAAGAAAAAAATCCTGATCTCCCTGCCCCTACAAGGACTGAAGCAAAACTGAGATTTCTGGATAGAAGGAAGCTAAGCCAAAGGACAGGAACTTGTGCTAATCCCATTGACTCCGGTTTCCGTTATTTTCTTAGGAGTTATTGAGTGGCATTTATGAGTGGTGTTCAGGTGTTTCAGATTCCCGTCTCACACAGCCAAAGTCTTAGCACATGATGCCAAGGGGGGCTGGATATCTGACTCCCCAAAGCCTCATGGTTGGAGTTCAATGCCTTGGGAAATTAAGCATTGTCCAGCAACAGTCTACCAGGAGTGGAAACCGGAGACAAGGGAATATAAAAAATTCCTAGATTTTTGAAATCATACACTGAGGTTCTGACAAATGATTCAGCATAGAGAATACAGAGAAAATTATGTACTCATTGGTCCCTGGGCCAGTCATCCTGCCATTGTACCCATCCTTCCATGGGTAAAATGCTCTCAGTGGCCCAGCAGGTTTCCACAATGCCTGATTTCTTATGGGGCAATCTTCAAAGGGCTGGCTGGAATAGTCCAGATCTTCTGCTCTGCGAGTGTATGTTTCCTGTGTTGTTCCCAACTTCTTGGTCAGATACAGAGAAACTAAATAGCAGAGGGTGTCTACACCTGGGAGATATTAGTATTATGATTTAAAATTCACGGTCCAAAACCACAAGTACTTTTGCATCAACCTTATACCATACCAAGACTGGAGGACAGATAGGGGACATGACATAAGAGTGTTAGGTCTGAAGTAGAGTTTCCTTTACAAACACAACTCCTTGTTAGTATAACCTGCCCTAAACTTTGAGATAGAAGGAAAAAGAGAAACGTCCACCAGTTTTGCAATAATATGTTGGAGGTTCTGGTAAATGACTCAGCAGGACCCCTCTTACTTACCCCAAACCAAACCCTTTGCCATATCCTGTGCAGATGTGGTAAGAACGCACACATCATGAGCCTCTGAGCAAGACAGTAAGAGAGAGCCCATCCCTCCAGAAGGCTAAAGTATGACGTTTGGGCCCTGTGGAAATAAAATGCTTTAGGAAAGGGAAGTGGCCTTGGTGGGTAAAGTTCCACGGATATAAAAGTCTTCAGGTGGGGGGTCTTGAAAGTGACCCAGTGTCACATCCAAGGTGACACCACAACCCAGAACATGGCTCCCTTTCAGCTCACTCCCACCCAGAAGTGCAGTCAACACCTGTTTATTTTTCTAAGTCTGCATTGTTACACTTGCCCCTAGTTTTGTGGGACTGTGTATACTGTTCTCACCCCAACCCACTTCACCTCTCCTCTCCACATAGTCCTCTTTCTCCCCACCCCAGACATTTACCCACGCCAGAGTTTTATGAATTATCCCCAACCCTACATCCAGACCTTGTTCTTCTCCGTACTTTTTTTGTTGGTGGTGATGGCTAGGCCATGATTCAAGTAGGCAACAAGGAAAACTTAAAGCGTATTCCAGTGGTTATCAAAACATTGGAAGGCTAAGACATACATATCTGTCCTATAAACATTTTTCTCTCCCCATCCTTACTACTACAGAGGCAAAATGATATTGCCACATTCCCCCTGTTCTGTATAACCTAGGTTCTCCTTTACAAATAGCTTTGTCCCTCACAATTGTTTTTTATGTCAGATAAACACCCCAGAAGTTCTGACTAGCATCCCAGCCCAATAGGAATGTAGAGATAACTCCTGAGACAAGCATTTCTTCTCTAAACATACCTGAGTCTCACAGTCAAAGGAAATCACCCAGTTCAGCTAGAACCAAATTTGGGCCCCTTATGCCTATAGGTTCTGATTTTGCCATGACTTAAATGAATGATCAGGCTCAGGGAAATCAAGTTACAACAGCAGACTCAAATGCCACATCTAAGCGTGGGAGTGTCCTATCACTGCCATGTTCTCTTTGACCTACAAGGTCTGGCCCTGCCCACTTCCAGCAGGGACTAGATGTGTTTCCTTGAGAGGCTAAGATCTAAGGGGATTGCCTCTCAGAAGCCAGGCATGAAACTCTCTTACATATTGAGAAAGAACATCAGGGAAATAAAGAATAAAAGCAAAGGAAGTGTGTGATCTAAATAGACTTCTCCATGGCTCTATGGTAGCCACTCAGGCACCTTTCACCTCTAAGAGAAAAAGAGCGTATATCAGAGATAGAGACAAAAACTTTTAATCTTCAGCACTCCTTGAACGTTTCCTTAGACTCCTTCAACAATGTAGGAGACGATGAAGTTTGTACATCTGTGGCTAAGATCACAAGCTCTGGAATCACACCCTTGCATTCCAACATTGTGCCCCCTTCACTCCTATAAGCTGAGTGACGTGCTGATAAGGCCCTCACAATCTCAGCGTTGTAGCGTCTTTTCATCTGTGAAACAGAGGAAATATCAGTAGTTGACTCCGGGGTTGGAGTGAGGAACTACAGTCAGTGATCAATAAACATTACCTAGTATTATAATGTTGGGTATTATTTTCTCATTCATTCAACAAACTAATCAATCATATCTTCTTTTCTAGCTGCATTTTTTACAAATTTTTACTTAGACACAGATTCTTAAAATTACAAGTCCCACATGGTCTTTACCATCTTTTAGTTTGGCTTCCTTTGTCTCTTTGGTCCCATCTAGAAGGACAATTTAGTCTCTCTACTGAGCCTTTTCCTGGGTACGGTTCTTTCTGTAAAAGGTATTGTATCAAGTTAATCTTTACTGCATGTCTGCCACATCAGTAAGCTTTCGTTTCCTTTAAATTTTTATTGCTGCCTCTAGATTTTGGGGTGACCTTCTTAAAAAACCTTGGTCATTTGACCAGTTACTAAAGTTAAAAGAAAATTTCTCATGAAATACCTACTTTCCATTCTCATCCTAATTGGCATATTATGTCAGAATGCTTAGGGATATAGCCTAAGTCTTGAAGAACCAATTCAAGAGAGGGGAACAGGAATGAAGGTGGTGGGAAAGGGCAGGGCCTGAGACCTCAAGATTTTAGGTTCTCCTCTAGCCTCTCCTTTCCATAAAGGAGCTGGTGCTTTCAAAAGATACTAACGCAAGGCAGTGAATGGTTAATAAATGTTAAGAAGGGGAGTTTTGTTAAAAACATTGAGAAGAAAGGTGGACTCTGTCACACTGAGCATTTGTAATTAAATCAAAGATGTTAGAAATGCCCTAGCAAGGAAGCTATGATGATGAATGGGAAGCCAGGTGGATCTAGTACATAGTGGCCATGCTCTCTTAGCTAACTGTGCATGATCGCTCTATCAAGGTCCTCCCCAACCTGTGCCTTGTCAGACTCTTCTCCACTAGAGGTCATCTCTCTAAAGGAAGGAGAAACATCTCCAACATCCTTGGTTCTAGCACAAGAGAAGGGCCCAAACATATACCTGCTAAAGAAATCATCTGAGGTACTTAGTAGCATGGCCATGGAGGCGCTGGTGGTTCTATCACTGGGAACTCAGGTTTTGGGGGCTCCAGTACCTCTACTGGCCAATACCACATCCTACAGTCCCCACCCCGTACTCTGGGTTCCCGCTCTGGGCTGCAACAGATGGTCCGCTCTGAGTCACCAACTGTGGGTACTAGTGTGGTCACCACGTGATTCTCACAACTATCTAAAAGACGTTGTCAGGTAGACCCAGTGGGGTGAGGAGCTTTCGTAGAAAACCTCCTGTGATGGAACACCACAAAACCAGAGCGAACGTGAGGTCACTGAGCCCACCCCACCTCCTTCCTCTCGAGGGGGCTAAAAGGGAGCAAGGAGGGCACACCAGCAGCTCTGACCTGGGCGGCCTTCATGATGCAGCTGCTCCTGCTCCTGCTGGCCTTCTTCCTGCCCCCCGGGGCACAGGCAGGTGAGTGACGGTCCCCAGCCTCAGAGGCCCAAGCCCATCCCACAGATCTCCTGCCCCTTCTGCACCTGCCTGATCCTTCTATCTACCAGGGACATTCTGAACCCCAGCTCCAGTCCCTCTGCAGACCCCCAAGCACGATGCTGGATGAGCTCTCAGCAGGAATGCCTGGGCACGAGACTGTTCCCAGAGAGAGGCAGTGGGCACCGTCCCTTCCCTAGGCCTCACCCTTGTCATCTAGAAATGATGGTAGCGGGTGGGAACCTGGAAATGAAAAAATATCAAATTCTCCTAGAGAGGGCAGGGTTGGCCCCACTTCTCTGTTTGGGGTAAGGACGTGCTTCCCTCACTGTCTGTCAGAGAGAGGCCAGAGGTCAGCTGACCCAGAACTGGTGGAATCACTGGCCTCCAAACACCGTTTTGTCTTTGCTTAGTCTCAAGACTCCCAGTCCCTTTATTCCCAGGCCTTTGGTGGCTCCCTTCTTTCCAAGGATGAGCCGCTGTGGCAGATCCCAGCTTCCGTGCTTTCCAGAATCCCACGGCACTGCCCTACCCACCCGCATCCAGAGACCAACTAGCGCCATTCCTTCATGCAGCCACCCAACAGTCATTGAGCACGCACTGCATGTCAGGCCCTGGGAACTAGGATGTGACACTATCTAGATCCCTAAACTTACATCCTGGCCATTAGTGACAGCACTATCCTCACAATCAGGGTCTTGGGAACTCACTTGGAGCAAAGAAAAGTCAGGAGGGAATGATCAGGAGCCTGTGGGATTTCGCTGTGTCTGTGAGGTCTGGTCCCCCCAGCTATGTGTGGAAGAAAGATTTATAGACCAAGGCCAGCTGTTCTTCCCTTTTTCAGAGGAGGAAGTTGAAGCCCCTTCCCCCAGGCGCCTCTTAACTCCAGGCTGCCCCAGGCTCGCAAATGCCCAGCCCTTCTGGAGCCACCAAGCAGATGCCCAGCCAGTGGCCTCAGAGGGTGCACACAGGCAGACACTCTTTTCCTCCAGGGGAGATCATAGGGGGCCATGAGGCCAAGCCCCACTCCCGCCCCTACATGGCCTTTCTTCAGTACTGGGATCAGGGAACTCAGAAGAGATGTGGTGGATTCCTGATCCGAGAAGACTTCGTGCTGACGGCCGCTCACTGTTGGGGAAGGTGAGGAGGAATTTCCACTCCCTCCTGCGAATACTCCAAAGATACCACTGTCTGGACACATATGCAGGGGGACTTCTTGGAGAAAGAGGGCCGGTGGGTAAGTCCTGTGGGCGGACAGGAAGGTTAGTGTCAGAGGCACTGCTGAGGTCAGAAAATACCAGAGTGATCACGCCTGTCATATGCAGAGCCAGGGACATTCTTTGGCATGAGAATGGAAACTAAAGCAGTCTTACCTGTTTCCCCAGGGGGACCTGACCCCTGAGAACCACTGGTGCAATTAGAAGAATGCCACCTCCTGGGGCCCTCCCATCCCCTCAGTTTCCCCTCAGCTGCAGCCCTGCCCTGCCCTGGCTGTCACCTGCTATCCATGTCCCTTGGGCTGTACGCCTGTGACTCCACACATGTGCAGCCTCTCTCTGCTGTCTCTGCAGCCCCATAAATGTCACCCTGGGGGCCCACAACATCAGAAAGCAGGAGAAGACCCAGCAGGTCATCCGTGTGAGAAGAGCCATGCGCCACCCAGCATATAATTTGAATGATCATTCAAATGACATCATGCTGCTGCAGGTGAGGCAAAGTCCTGCTGCTCTGGCTCTGCTTGTCCAGTTGCTCCTCCGGCTTTGACACTGTCTCTTCTTCTCTCCTTCCATCCCGTCACCTGGCCAGTACCTATGCCTCAAGGGACAGGGGAGACAACTCAGTGCCAGCACGGCACCAGGCCCAGGAGGCCACTGGCTGACCTGGGCTTTCTTGCCTCTTCCCCACCAGCTGGAGACAAAGGCCAGGCGGACTGCAGCCGTGCGGCCCCTCAAGCTGCCTACTGGCAAAGCCCGGGTGAAGCCAGGGAAGGAGTGTCTTGTGGCCGGCTGGGGCAGGACTTCCCTAAGGAGCGAAGTCTCAGACACGCTGCAGGAGGTGATGCTGACCGTGCAGGAGGACAAGGAGTGTGAATCTCTCGCCCAACCCCCCTACCGTTACCATAAGGCCATGGAGATTTGTGTGGGCGACCCAAAGATAAATAAGTCTTCCTTTAAGGTGAGACTACACATCTGCTGCTTAGACTCTAGGGAGAAGGAAGTTTGGGGAAGGCCAGGGACCTGGACACCCAAGCACTGGGGGACGTCCTCACCCACCAGGCTGTGATCTCTCTTTTGAAAGAGAAGAGAGGAGCAGCCCAAGCTGGCTGGGGCCTCTGCCCCATTATAACCAAGTGGCTCCTTGGAGCTGGCACCCAATGTGGTTAAAGGGCTCATCCTCCTAGGTGTCAGCCCTACTTCCCAGCCTCTGTGTCCTTCAACAGTGACCTGGAGCCAAAGGTCCCACACACCTTTATAAGGAGAGGACCCCAGGGCCTGGGGGAGAGGACCTAGGCTGGCCCCTGGGCTGAGGTGAAGCAATAACAACATCCAGGGTCACAGCTTCAGAGCTGAGGGCCAGGGCCTGTCCTGCTCTCTGGTTTCCACATGCTGGCCATGCACGTTCCCCTTCCCTTAGAGCGACTTGAGATGGCAGGGACTGAGGGAGCACCAGCTCAGTCCTCCCACTCTGTTCACAGGGGGACTCTGGAGGCCCACTCGTGTGTGACAATGTGGCCCAGGGCATCGTCTCCCATGGAAAAGGCGATGGGAAGCCTCCACGTGTCTGCACCAAGGTCTCGCGTTTCCTACCCTGGATAAAGAAAACCATGAAAAGGCGCTAACTGCAGGAAGCAGACTCAGCCCCCTTTGTGACTGGCCAAGTTCTCCGGACCTGAGCCCACATGCACACTGTGGGAGGGAGGTGCCAGCAGCTGAATAAATGTGCCCTAGCTAAATGGGAAAGGCTGGTTTGTCGTTTATTCATTGACCTCTTTCACAGGCACCAGCTCTGTCCTAGGCTGGCCAATGACACAGTTCTGCTGCTTCCTGCTTTCTCCTCTTCCCTGTCCCCTCACCACCCCCAATCCCACACACAAGGCCATGACCCAGCTGCTTTTTATTTTTTCCTTTGGAGACAGAGTCTCACTCTGTTGCCCAGGTTTGAGTGCTGTGCTGTTAGCCTAGCTCACAGCAACCTCAACCTCCTGGGCTCAAGCGATCCTTCTGCCTCAGCCTCCCAAGTAGCTGGGACTATAGGTATGTGCCACCATGCCTGGGTAATTTTTTCCATTTTTGGTAGAGATAGGGTCTCACTCTTGTTCAGGCTGGTCTTGAACTCCTGAGCTCAAACAATCCACCCGCCTTGGCCTCCAAGAGTGCTAGGATTATAGTCCTGAGCCATCACGCCCGGCCCCAGCTGCTTCTTATCCACACTGGTGTCTCCAGGGCCTGCCCTTCTGCCAGGGCCGAAGTTGAGCACCATCATGAGAAAATACAGACCACTCTGGTCCTGGGCTCAGGGTGAACTTCTTACCTCCTTCCCCTGTGTTATGTGACGGAGAGGCAGGCACAGCCTGGGGTCTCTGGGAAGGGACACAGGCCCACCCCATGGAGGCTCCCCATCCTCCCCTGCCCCCTTCGGAGCTCAGGGCCCTGCTTGGCCTCCAGCCTCCCAGCGGCACCTTCTCCGTTCCTGCTGAGAATTCCTAGAGTCCACCAGCTCCTGCCCTCTCCAGACCACGCTGATCTGAGCTGACCCCTTCCTCATGTCTCCTGCCTAGGGTACCCACAGGCCCACATGTTTCCCTCAGGGTCTCACCACTTGGATGCCATCCTGGCTCATAGCCTGACCTAGAGGGCCTCAGAGGGACAAGGCCCACACTGGAACTAGGCAGGACCCATGGAGGACAGGGTTGGCAAAGCCTCTCTCCAGAACGCTTGGCCCCATCTCTCCCCTGCACTGGGCCAGCTCAACCCCTCACATCCAGACCTGTGTCCTTACATGCTAAGTGTCACTCAACCACCTGGTTATCTGGTCACTCAGCAGTGAGAGCCCCTTTCAGCCTGTCCCTTTTGGTCACTGATAACCTCTAGGCTAAGGTTCCCTCATGGCCACTTGGGTTACATCACCCTTTTGAGTTCAAAAGGACTCCTCTCTGCAGAAGGACCAGAAAGCATCATTTTTCCCATCAACACACACTCATTGAGCACTTACTATGTGCCAGGCATTGGGGATAAACAGTGAGCACAATTACGGACTCTATCATTGAGCACAAGTGAAACTGACAGTGTTGAGGACACACATCCAAACTGTTTAACTCCCTCTCCATCCTCTAGATTAGTCCACAACACATAGATCTACGTGGGAAATCTATGGGAATAAGTATCTATATCTTATTTTTACATCTGATCACAGTTTATGTGAATATTATTACATGTGAGTCTAGAACAGCAGGGTGTGGGATTTGGAAATGACTTTAATCCTTTAGTTTCTAGACACAAACTGTGTTCACTGGAGCATCCTTTTCACTAGGTCGGCAGGTGGAGAAGACGAGGACGACTAGGGCAGCCTTGTTTTCATTTGTTTAAAAGTAGCAGGTGTGACTGTCACACAAATGGCAGGAAAAACACTCATTCAATGGGACGGCTCATAAACATAATTCCTGTCATTAGTGCCAGCGCCTTCCTATACAGAATCAAACTAGAATCACACGGTCTGGGAAAATCTAAGAACAACCTTTTCTCTAAGATCACATTCAATGGTGAAAGGTTGAGAGCTTTTTCTCTAAGATCCCTAAAATCCTTTCCTCTACCTTCAGCTAAAGCCCAAGCTGACTGCAGTTGTGAGCCCCATCAGGCTGCCCCTGGGGAGAGCCCGGGTGACACCAGGGATGGTGTACACATGGCCATCACCTCTGCACAACTTCCCAGTGAAGCTGCACAAGGTAGAGCTCGAAGCCCAGAGGGATGAGCAATGCATCTGTCACCACAAAGACTGATAACTCAACACTACCCAGATACGTATGGGACCTCAATTAGAGGAAGCTTTCTTTTAAGGCGAGATCCCCAGTATTGTCCTTGCCCAGCCTTAGGGACAGCAGAGCTTTTAGGGGATCCAGCGCAGTGGGGAATAGCCATGGCACCATGTTCAGCCTTTTCTAGTTGCTAAGGCTACTGGGAGATCAGCCACCCCCCCCCCACCACCACCACCACTTATGAGCAGAGGCTTCCTGGAGGAGGAGGGGCAGGTTCAGTATCGGCTGACTGGAGGGAGTTGTCAGGGCCAGGCTGGAGCCCAGGATCAATGGAGGCAACAAGGTCTGCCCTGACCCCTCACTCGCAGCCCCCTCGCAGAGACCCCTGGGAGGCAGGAAGGGCAGGAGCAGGAGGAGGCCAGCTCAGTTCTTCCTCTCTCTCCCCACAGCATGACTCTTGGGACACCCTTGTGTATAAGAAACTGGTCCCGGGCATCGTCTCCTTGGAAAAAAGAATGGGAAACCCCCACATGTCAACAACAAGAACTCAAGCTTTCGGTGCTGGATAAAAAGAACAATGAAAGAGAGAACAAACTGAGGGACCAGACTGAGGTGCCTCCAGGATGGCTCCATCCTTCTCCTCCAGGGCAGAGGCCAGAAGTGCACTGGGCAGAGGGAGCAGAGGGGAGACCGCCAGGGATGTAATAACCTTCTGTCTCCAGAGTGGAAGTGATCGATTGCTCCTTTATTCACCAAAACAACATTCAATAGGCGCCAACCGTGTGTCCAGCCCCCATCCACTTCCTCCTCCAGTTTCCCTCAGCTTCCACCTCTAGAATCACGCCGTGTTGACACCCAGCTCCTTCCAAACACACCTCCCAGTGTCGGCTCCCGCTGCCAGGCAGCTCCATCAGGAAAAGGGAGATGTCTTCCCAGGAAATAATGACCCTCTCAGACAAACCTCATCCCTACTGTCCTCCTACATCATTCCACAACTACACCCCTACCCTTCCCCTAGTGCCAGTATGAAAGAACCCAGATTTAGACGGGGAGTTATCTAAGAAGCTCCAGGGTAGGGGCCCTATCCCACTCTGCCAGAAATGGACAGGAGACCTTTGGAAAGATGTGACCCACCCTATGCAGGGCTCCCGGTACAAATCAGAGTGGCCAGCAGCTTGGACCTAGGAAGTTTCAGGAAGGCCCTTCATCACACTCAGACCTAGCTTCAGTGCCTATTGCAGCTCTGTGTAGGCTCCAGAGTCTGGTCAACCTCTGGTCTGCTGCAGCCCGTCTTCTTGCAGTCCCAAATGACCTTGAGGGCACTCTTCCATCCTGGTATGAGCCAGCCTGTCCCTGCCTCCCACTGTCCAAGGTCCTCAGAGCCCTGTGAGCACCACAGCAGACCTTCTCCTCCATGCTGTTCGTGCCAGGTGGATCTTGGCTACTAGCCCACCTTCTACCCTGTCCACGCAGGACAAAGCAGACAGGACATGTCCGGGAACTCTAGGCCACACCTTTCACCTGGGCAGGGCCGTGTCAGCCCTTCTCATGCAGATAAGTGTCCCTCCTGAGCTCAGCGCTCCGCAGCTGATGCCTTTCAGCCTGTCCCTTTGGGTGACAGCTGACAGGCAGGTCTCTGAGCTAGGACTCCTTGGGTCAGCCCTGGGCTAAAATGACCTTTTAAGTGAGACACCACCTCTCAGCAGCAGGACTGGAAAGTACCATTTTGCTATCAACCAATACATCAATACTTATTTGGGAAATACTATGTGCTAGGGAGTGGGGATACACCAGAGAACCCCAGTCAACATAGAATTTCCCTATTTGCCAGGTCACTTTTTCTGGGTTATTGCTTGGCCACCTTCTGGGTTTGAAATCCACAAGAAGCAAAGGCATCAAGTTTTGAAAATGACAATATTCATTTGAATTGTATTTACATTACATGCTATAGTTTTCTGTCTGTTATCACATTAGATCAGAGAATAGCAGGTTATAAGGTTCAGAATGATCTAGAGATTTTCTAGTCCTGTCAGTGCTTGGAAAAGCCCCCTCCTCGCAGGCTGGGTGGAAGATGGTGGGGGGGGGACAGGCAGCACGTACAGGCCCATCTTGATCTGATTCATATGTGGTGGCATGAACCTCAGAACACAAACCCAGATATGACAAAAACGCCATATTTTCCCTAAATCTAACTGTGTCAGACTATAAGCCTGTCTGAAATTTAATTCCAGTTATTACTGACACCCAGCCACATCCAAAATCAGACCACATTAGGGAGGCATACATGGGACCTGGGCAATGGAGGGAAATCCTCTGGTCTTCGAGGCATCATGCGCAACTGCTGACTAGATCCCTGCATGCCATGCCAGCCTTGCCAGGCGAACACAGACACGCCGGCCTCTGGGGGTCCTTGTCCAATATGGTCACAGCTGCAGGGCAAAGCAGGGGCTTTGGACACAAGTCCACACCTCCCTCTTCCTGCCCCACTCATACACACTCTCTTCACTTGGGGAAGCATATCTCTGTGATCATGACATCCTCAAAGCACTGGCCCTTCATCTCGTCCTTAAAGACAATCTAGAGCATCAATTTTTGGGCATTAAACAACACAAGGAGGAGGGGAATCAAGATGGCGGACGAGAAACACTGCCAGACAGAGTGTCTCTGCAGAAAAGACAGATTCTAGCAGAAATTAGAAGAAAGAAGCAAGAAGATGAGCATACAGCAGACGAGGGTCGGAAGGAGGGGTACCTGAGACCATGGGAGACTCCACGGGAGGAGATTGCAGAGGAGAACTGGAAGCTGAGACCGCTGGGGCAGCCCGGAGACCAGCTGGAAGGGTAGGTGAATCGGCCAAGTTTCCCCTCCCCTGCATCCCTGACTGCTGGTGGACTCTCCAGCGGGTGGAGAGACCTGCGGACACCAGCCCAGAGATGGCCGCGGCCAGTGAGCGGTAAGCTTGTAGGGGACGCAGCACCAGGCTCCCAAATCCCTCGGGGCACCTCCGTGTGCACAGACCCGAGCCGCACAGCAGGTGCCACATTGCTTCCTCCTCCCCTCCCCCAACCCTACCCAAGGCTGCCCAGAGAGACAATATAGCCACCAGCCGGAGGCACCTCCAGGGAACAGGACCTTCCCTTTTGGGATCCTACAGCTGACTAAGGGGAACTCAGACTGTGAGCTCCCTACCCGCCAGCCCTCCCAGGTGCTGCTGGCATGGTGATCCCAAGAGAATGGGGCAGACCCTGAGACTGAGAGACATAGACCCAGCTTGGGATCCCTGTGGGTGAATTGGGACTGGCATTCCTCTCCTTGGTGGGGATATAGTTTGACCTCTGGGGCCCAGAGGTCAGACCTGCAGACCAGATCACGTGCACCCAGGTCTCGCATTGCCCGGGGCACAGAAGGGATATACGTGAACAGCCTACTGAGGTGTGTGTGCCTTTGGGGTCAGATCAGCATCCTACAGGGCAACCCTCCTCCCAAAAGGAGGCCGTGCACCCAGCCCAGGTGGCGTTCCTGCCCAGGGAACTTCCCAGGCGGCATCACAGCCAGGGGAAGCCCGGTGTTGTGAGGTCTGGCCTGCTGGCAGACACCCAGGAGTAGCTGCGGAGTTGTGGAGGGTGGAAAGAAGTGAGGCCTGCTCCAGACTGCGGGTCTCAGACAGCCCCACCCCACACATAGACTTTCTGACTGAGCAGGGCCATTCCAGCCCCTCCCTGACAGCTTTTCCTAGAAGCAGAAAACAGAACTTTGACCCCTGCTAATGACATTGGTGGTGCCTGAGGGCAGGCTTACCCAACCCAGCTCCGCACAGACTCTCTCTAGGTCAGCCCTCACTGAGGGGGAGAAAAGGACACACCTGGAAGTCCAAGGGCCCCACTGACCACCTGAGGCACTACAGTTCTCTCTAAAGGAAAAAGAGCTGATAACAGGACACAAAAACAATAGTGTAGCCTGTTCCCCCAAGCAAGCGCCACCTACTATAGAGAAGACATCCTGCACACCCTTTTCACGGCACCTACTGACTCATTATACAGGGAGTGGTCAAATCTCACCCACAGACACCACCTACCGGCTCAGAAACTAAACAAGGCATGTGAATACCCAAACAAAAACCTGAAGGAAAGAAACAACAACTGATCGACATGGGAGGAAATCAGCGAAGGAACTCTGGAAATATGAAGAACCAAACGGAAAACACACCTCCAAAGAGGAGTACCAGCCCCCTAGAAACAGACACCAACCAAAATCAGGCAACCAAAATGACAGAAGAGGAATGTTGAATGTGGATCATAAGAAAATTCAACGACCTTCAAGAACTCAATAACCAACACAAAGAAACCACAAAAAGCCTCCAGGACCTGGAACAAAAGTTCACTAAAGAAATCAACATAAGGAAGAAAAGTTTAACCGAACTCCTGGAAATGAAGAATCAATTCAGGGAATCACAAAATACAGTGGAAAGTCTCAAGAACAGGGTAGATCAAACAGAAGAAAGAATCTCAGAGATTGAAGATAACACCCTCCAATTAAATAAATCAGTCACACAGATAGAGCAGAGAAACAAGAGAAAAGAGCAAAGCCTACAAGAGATGTGGGATTATGTGAAGAAACCTAATGTGAGGGACATAGGGTTACCGGAAGGGGAAGAAGACAACACTCACGGGTTGGACAAGCTATTTGAAGATATAATAGAGGAAAATTTCCCAGGCCTTGCTAAAAATCTCCATATAAAATTTCAAGAAAATCAGAGGACCCTTGGGAGATTCAATGCAAACAGGAAGACATCACGACATGCAGTCATCAGACTGACCAAATATCAACTAAAGAGGCCCTTCTAAGAGCTATAAGACAAAAGAAGCAAGTAACATACAAGGGAAAGCCAATTCAAATAACACCAGACTTCTCTACTGAGACTTTACAAGCAAGGAGAGACTGGGGCCCCATTCTCGCTCTTCTGAAACAAAACAATGCCCAGCCTAGAATCTTATTCCCTGCAAAACTAAGCTTCGTATATGAAGGAGAAATAAAGACATTCTCAGAAAAGCAAAGTCTCAGAGAATTCACCAAGACAAGACCAGCCCTACAAGAAGTACTCAAAACAGTGTTACACACGGAACACCATAATAAAAACTCATGATTATAAAAACAACGAAAACTCAAAGATTAAAGGCCAGATATTACAATGGCTCAAGAGATAAATCAAAGCAACAACATCCAACCCAACAGAATGAACAGTAATCTACCTTACCTATCAGTTCTCTCAATAATGTGAATGGCTTAAACTCTCCACTCAAGAGACATAGGCTGGCTGAATGGATAAGAAAATACAGGCCAAGTATATGCTGTATTCAGGAAACACATCTAACTTGCAAGGATGCATATAGACTAAAATTAAAAGGGTGGGATCAGTATTCCAAGCAAGTGGAAGCCAAAAGAAGGCTGGCATGGCAGTTCTAATTTCAGACGATTTAGTTTTTAAACCAACAAAAGTAGCTAAAGACAAAGAGGGTCATTATATAATGGCCAACAAACATATGAAAAAATGCTCAACATCTCTAATCATCAGGGAAATCCAAATCAAAACCACAATGAGATATCACTTAACTCCAGTGAGAATGGCCTTTATCAAAAAGTCTCCAAACAATAGATGCTGGCGTGGATGCGGAGAGAGGGGAACACTCCTACACTGCTGGTGGGACTGCACACTATTTCAACCTCTGTGGAAAGCAATATGGAGATACCTTAAAGCAATACCAGTGAATCTACCATTTGATCCAGCAATCCCGTTGCTGGGCATCTACCCAAAAGATCCAATGACACTCTACAAAAAAGACACCTGCACTCGAATGTTTATAGCAGCACAATTCATAATTGCAAGGCTGTGGAAACAGCCCAAGTCCCCATCATCCAAGAATGGATTAATAAAATGTGGTATATGTATACCATGGAGTACTATTCAGCTCAATCTTCCTAGAAACTACTGAATATATATAAAAGTATATTCAGTAGTTTCTAGGAAGATTGTTCTGTAAATGAGTGCTAGGCCCATTTGTTCTAAAATACTGTTTAAATTCAGTGTTTATTTATTCATTTTGTGCTTTGATGGCCTGTCCACTTCTGTCAGTGGAGTGTTGAGGTCCCCAACTATTAAGTTGTTACTGTTTACTTCTTCGCTTTCATCTAGAAGAATTTGCTTTATGAAACATGGAGCTCCTATGTTATGTACATATATATTTGGGATTGTTTTGTCTTTTTATTGAATTGTTCCCTTTACCGTGATATAATGACCACCTTTGTCTTTTTTTCATTTTAACCACTGTTGATTTAAATTCTATTTTATCTGATTTAAAAATGCCTACACCTGCTAGTTTTGGGTTTCTATTTGCATGGATTATTTTTGTCCATTCCATTACCTTTTGTCTGTGTGAGTCCTTATGGATTATATGTGTTTCTAGGAAATAGCAAATATTTAGGTTGTGTTTTTTCATCCATTCATTCAGTCTATGACTTTTAAGTGAGACATTCAGACCATTCATGTTGAGTGTTAGTACTGATATGTAGGATGCTATTCTGTTCAACACGTTGAATGGCAACTTATTGTTTTGTTTCCCTCTTGTGCTATTGGTTTATAACAGCTGTGAACTATAACTTTTGGGTATATTTACACCTGTTTGTGTCTCTTGTGCTGTTGCATGTATAATGGACTTTTGAGTGTTTCCTGTAGGGTGGGTCTAGTAATGACAAAATACCTTAGTATTTATTTGTCTGTGAAAAACTTTGTTTCCCCTTCAATTATGAAACTTACTTGAGCAGTATACAAAATTTCTGGCTGACAGTTGTTCTATTTAAGAAGACTAAAGATAGGATGCCATTCATATCTGGCTTGCAAGGTTTCTCTTGAGAAATTTCCTGTTAATGTCATGAGTTTTTCTTTATAAGTTACTTGATGTTTTCACCTCATGGCTCATAAGAGTTCCTCATTCCTGTTGACTTTGTCCAGTCTGATGACTATATGCCTTGTTGATTCCCTTTTCACAAAGAACGTCCCTCCCAGGTTTTCTGTCTCCAAGAAACACGTCTAAACCATAAGGACTCACACACTCAAGGTAATGGAATGGACAGAAATATAGAAACCAAAAGATAGCAGGTGTAGCTATTTTTAAATGAGATAAAATAGAATTTAAATCAACAGTGGTTAAAAAGAAAAAAAAGGCAAAGATGCTCATTAAATAACGGTGAAGGGAACAATTCAATAAGAAGACATAAGAATCCCAAATATATAGGCACAAAACACAGGAGCTCCCAGAATCATAAACCAAATTATTCTAGATGAAAACAAAGACATAAATAGTAACATCTTTTTTTTTATTTTAAGACAGAATCTCACTCTGTTTCCCAGGCTAGAGTGCCATGCAATCAGCCTAGCTCACAGAACCTCAACCTCCTGGGCTCAAGCAATCCTTTTGCCTCAGCCTCCTGAGTAGCTGGGACTACAGGCATGTGCCACCATGCCCAGCTATTTTTTTCAAAATATTTTTAGATTCCCAATTAATTTCTTTCTATTTTTAGTGGAGACAGGGTCTATCTCTTGCTCAGGCTGGTTTCAAACTCCTGACCTTAAGCAATCCACCCGCCTCAGCTTCCCAGAGTGCTAGGATTACAGGCGTGAGCCTTTGCACCCAGCCTAGTAACATCTTAATAGTTGAACATCTTAATAGACCTGAACATCCCACTGACAGAACTGGACAGGTCATCAAAGCAGAAAACAAATAAATAAGCACAAAACTTAAGCAGGACTCTAGGACAAATGGACCTAACATGCATTTACAGAACATTCTTCTCAGACACTACTGAATATACTTTTTTTTTCTTCAGCACATGAGACATTCTCCAAGAACGATCACATCTTACGCCACAAAACAAGTCTTAGCAAATTCAACAACATCAAAATCATACAGTGTATCTTCTCAGACCAAAGTGGAATAAAACTAGAAATCAATTATAAGGAAAACACTCAAATATATACAAAGTCAGAGAATTTAAACAACCTGTTGCTGAATTATCCTTGGGTCAATGAGGACATTAAGATGGAAATCAAAAGATTCCTCAAACTGTATGACAAAGGATACAGAAGCTTTAAAAATATATGTGATATAGAAAAAGTAGCCCTAAGTGGAAAGTTCATAGACTTAAGTGCCCACATGAAAAGGACAGAAAGATCACAAATTAATAGCCTAATGTTACATCTCAAGGAATGAAAAAAAGATGAACAAAACAAACCCAAAGCCAACAGAAGAAAAGAAATAACAAAGCTCAGAGCATAACAAAACAAACTGGAAACCAAAAACAATACAAAGAATCAATGAAAGAAAAAGTTGATATTTTGAAAAGATAAATAAAATCAATAGACCACTAACCAGATTAACAAGAAATGAAAGAGAAAGGACTCAATCAGATATGAAAATGGAGACATTACATTTGATACCACAGAAATACAAAATATCAGCCATAAATACTACGAAAACTTCCACACACACACACACAAAAAAAAAAAAAAAAAGAAAAAAGAAAATCTAGTGGAAAGGATAAATTCTTGGAAGCACACAACCTCCCAAGCCTTAATAAGAAAGAAATAGAAACCAATTTCTATTAGAACAGACCAATAATGAGCAGTGAGATTGAATCAATAATAAAAATTAAAATCTCCTGACAATAAAAAGCCCCTGACCACAGAATTCACAGCTGAATCTACCAGACATACAAAGAACCAATACCTATCCTACACAAACTATTTTAAGACATCAAGGAGGGAATCCTCCCTAATATGAAGCCAGTATCACCCTGATACCAAAGGCAGGAAAGAACACACTAAAAAGGAAAACTACAGACCAATGTCCCTTATGAACATGAACACAAAAATTCTCAACAACAAAATACTAGCAAAGTAAATTCAACAGAGCATCAGAAAGATAATCCACCATGATCAAGGGGTTCTCATCCCGGGGATGCAAGGATGGTTAAAATACACAAATCAATAAATGTGATTCAATACATAAACAGAAACAAAAACAAAGATCATATGATCATCTTAATAGATACAGAATTGAATTTGATAAAGGCCAGCACCTTTTCAAGATAAAAAAAAAGAAACCTCAACAAACTAGGCATAGAAGGAACATAGCTCAAAATTATAAGCATTATATATGACAAACCCACAGCCAACAACATACTGAATGGGGAAAAGTTCTTTTGGAACCAGAAAAGAGCCTGAATAGCCAAAGCAATCTTAAGTAAAAAGAACAAATCTGGAGGCATTATATTACCAGATTTCAATTATAGTACAAGGCTATAGTAACCAACACAGCATAACGCTGATATAAAAGTAGAAACATAGACCAATGGAATAGAACAGAGAATCCAGAAATAAGACCATCTGCCTACAACCAACCGATCTTTGACAAAATAGACAACAACATACACAGAGGAAATGAAGCCTTATTTAATAAATGGTGCCAGGAAAACTGGATAACCATGTGCAGAAGAATGAAACAAGACCTTTATCTCTCACCATGTACAAAAGTTAATTCAAGATGGATTAAAGACTTAAGTGTAAGGCATGAGACCATAAAATTTCAAGAATAAAACAGGAAAAAACTCCTTCAAACATTGGCCTAGGCAAAGAATTGATGACTAAGACCTCATGTATCAGCTTTTCAAAGGCAGGAGCCATGTCTCTCATACCCTTGGATCTGCTTGCTAAATAACTGTTCATGATTTGATCAGAATGCAAAAAGAGCCCAGAGCTCAGACAAGGAGACATTCTTCATTGAGTTCAATCACTTAGGAGCTTCTGGGGTTCTCACCCTTCCACTAGCTGCAGCCACAGCCTCCACCTTATTGTCCATTATTCTTGCTTTCACCTTGTGACTCAGCAGCAGAGTGGCAAATGTGGTAACAGTGCCATTTTCGCTTTAACCAAACCAGAGAACTTTGGCAAGCCAACTTGATAATGACACCCATCAAAACCAGGAGAGCACACACTAGGAGGTCTGCGAGGTCACTAGGCCCGCCCCTCTTTCATCCCACTCCCATGGTTTTATATTTGGGTGGAGCAAACACCAGCATTGCTGATGTGGGCGGCCTTCCTGAGGAGATGCATCAACTCCTGCTCCTGTTGGCCTTTCTCCTGCCTCCCACGGCTGGGACAGGTAAGTGACCATTGCTATTCCAGAGGCCTGAACCCATCTTACAAAATCCCCTGTATCTGTGACCCCTGCACCCAGCACTGGTCAGGAAGTTTCTTCCATCTGCCCCAGCTCCCATCCCACACCCAGGCTTACAAGTCTGATGCTACATAGACACTCAACAAGGATGGCAGAAGGAAGGGTGATCCCTAAAAGGTTTAGTAGGTGTTGCCGCTCTGCAGACCTCTCCTTGATGACCTGGAAAGTGGACTGTTCGTAGAAAGGCATTTGGTAGAAAATGTGAAGCTACAAAAGATAAGTAATACTCAACCCTCACTCCAACCCAGGAAAAGGCAGCTCTAGGTATTTCCATTTCCTTTGAGCTTCACTTGGCCAGTATGGTCCCTCTCTTCTCAACTGTGCCACTTGCTCTGATTTCTGATTCCCTCCAATCCCAAAGCTAACCAATCCTATCTCTCTCCCTTCATCATCCCAGTCCTGCTCCCCGGTGGCTGCTCTGACAAGCAGATACGTAGGCTGCAGCAGTGGATGCTGTCACAGGACCCAGCTTAAGAACCAATTGAGTTATTCAGTGCCCTCCCCACTCTAACTGCTGTCCCCGAGAAAAACCCATGCTGCAACAGATCTCAGAGATGGCAGATGGCTCCAACCACAGGTCTCCTGTGGCCTTGGCTCCACCCAGGACTATGCAGTCCATGTTTTGTTAGCATCTTCTTTCCCCTGCCTTCCCAAGTCCTTGGCTACTCCACCATCTTTGGCAGTGCTTCCCCCACCATCCCAGCAGCCCTGAAGCCCACCAGCACCACCCCCACCACACACCAGCCAAAGCCTAATTGGAAGCCATTCATTCTTGCAGCCAAAAAACAATTTCTAAGAACCTAGGATGTGAACCCAGACCCTACATAAGGATTTTAGAAAATCCAACCCCATATGCTCGTTGGTAAATCATTAGAAAATGGCACTGACGGGGATGATAGCAAAGGCTCAGAGGAAGCAGGGACACTCACTGAGAAGGAAAGAACCAGGGAAGTCCTGTCCAGGATCCTCTGGGGCTCTGCTGTCCTGAACATAGATTTTACATCCTCTCTGTGTCTGCAGGAGGATGCAATGACAAGTTCTGCCCCATTTTTAAAAGGGGTTCAGAGTTTTGAGGTTTAGGAGAGGCAGTTCCACCTGCAGGAGCTGCTGCGTGCCGAGCCCAGGAGGATGCTGTCTCACTGCACACCTCGCCCTCAAGCACCGCCTTCCTGAGCCTTCTCTCCTGCCCACACCTGCCGCAGCTACCTCCACTTCCAGTCTTTTCTTTCAGACCTGATCATCCTGGGCCATGAGGCCAAGCCCCACTCCCGCCCCTACATGGCCTATCTTCAGATCTGGAATCAGGACACCCGGAGGCGGTCCTTCTGCGGTGGTTTCCTGATCCGAGAAGACTTCGTGCTGACGGCCGCTCACTGTTGGGGAAGGTGAGGATGAAATTTCCACACCCTCCTGCAAATACTCCACAGAGACCACTGTACTGTCTGGACACATGTGCAGGAGGGCTTCTGGGAAAAAGAGGGTGGGAGAGTAAGTCCCGTGGGGGAAGAGGAAGGTTAGTGTCAGAGGCACTGCTGAGCACAGAAAAGACCAGAGTGATCACACCTGTCATATGCAGAGCCAGGGACATGCTTCAGCATGAGAATGGAAACTAAAGCAGTCTCACCTGTCTCCCCAGGGGGGGCTGACCCCTGAGAACCACTGGCACAATAAGCAGAATGCCACCTCCTGGGACACTCCCAGACCCTCAGTTTCCTCTAAGCTGCAGCCCTGCCCTGCCCTGCTTGTCACTTGCTTGTCATGGCCTTTGGGCTGTACCCCTGTGACTCCACACATACACAGCCTCTCTCTGCTCTCCGTGCAGCTCCATAAATGTCACCCTGGGGGCCCACAATATCAGGAAGCATGAGAATACCCAGCAGGTCATCCATGTGAGAAGAGCCACCCGCCACCCAGCATATGATTCTAAGAGACTTTTCAATGACATCATGCTGCTGCAGGTGAGGCAAAGTCCTGCTACTCTAGCTCTGCTGGTCCCCTTGGCCCTCCCACTGTGACGCTGTTCCTTCTTCACTCCTTTCCATCCTGCTGGGCCTCAGAGGAGAGGGGAGACAGCTCAGGCCCAGCACGGGACCAGGCCCAGGAGGCCACTGGCTGACCTGGGCTTTCTTGCCTCTTCCCCACCAGCTGGAGACAAAGGCCAGGCGGACTGCAGCCGTGCGGCCCCTCAAGCTGCCCAAGCACATGGGCTTGGTGAAGCCAGGTGACAAGTGCAGTGTGGCCGGCTGGGGCCGGACTGCCGTGGGGGGCAGAGGCTCAGACACACTGCAGGAGGTGACGCTGACCGTGCAGCAAGACAGGACGTGCGAATTGGTCTACCACCAGAATTACCACAAGGCCACGGAGATGTGTGTGGGGGACCCAAAGACAGCAAATATCAACTTCAAGGTCAGATTTCCAGCATCGACACTGACAGGTCCCTAGGAGAAAGGAACTTAGGGAGATGGGGGCTATGGGAGTGGGCAGCCCCTGTGACCTAGGGTGAGGGTGGAGTGCTAGTGCAGAGCTGGTGCACACAGGTTTGAGAGAAATCCCTCCAGACAAAGATTCGGATAGAAAGAAGTTTATTTTACTTTCCCAAGAGGGAAAGGGCTAAACACAAGAGAGAAAGGGGAACAGTATGTTGGCCTAGAAAGCCAGTTACTCAGAACGTTTATTTAAGAAATGTAAAAAAGGGGATGAAAGATGATTTATGGTTGCAGTCAAATTTACAGGGTGCCATGAATTGTCATATCTGTTCCTTATCTTCGTAGTGGGAAGCAGATAATAGAATGGGCTGTGTGGAACTGTTGTGTCTGTTCCTTCTCTTTAGCAATAGACTGATAGCAGAAATGGCTGCTAGAGATCTTGTCCTGACTTGCCCTCAAGATATGATTTGGGGCAGGATCTGATGCCTGAAGTTTGTCCCCTCTGCTTTCCTGCAGGAGCTTCTCAGGAGCTACTCCAGGCTGTAGAAACAGATTCTAAAAGGCAGTTTTAGTCAATAGGTCTAGCAATCCTAAAAGGAAAAATTTACATTTCCTTTTTGTCTGCTGGGCTCCTCTTACATGTAAACACAGAGCTCTGCAGAGCACCTGCCACCAGGGAAAGAGAGATCAGAGAGCAGGGAGAGAGCTCATGATTGATCTCTAGATGTCATTAGGAAATTGTGGGATTAGGTATTTTCCTGTTATTTCAGCACAGCCCCCTGCTTACATTTCCTCCTTTCTATTGTTAAACTTAAAATTTCTATTTAAAAAAAAATGAACTCAGAATCAGGGAAAATGGGCAGAGGTCTTTCTTCTGTAACTGCTTCCACTGGCAAAGGCCCTTGAGATCTTTTTATGGAGAGAGTTCATTTGAATTACTAAGGGGGAGACCATGGAAAATGTATGGTCTTGAAAGTTACATTAGATGTACAGTTTTGTATGAATGTTACCAGATGGTGGAGAATGCAGGGTGTGAAAAGGTAGAGCTAAATGCAGAGCTGCTAGGGACAATAGCCAAGAAACCTAAGGGCACACATGGCAGGAGGAGTTCACAGTTCTGAGAAGGCAGAGGGCCTCCTGGACCCTAGGCACATAGAGAGTCACAGAGCGCCCACTGTGGCAGATGTGGAGAGCACGGTTACCATCATTAGGGCTCCCAAGCGTGGGCAAAGAGCTGAGGGGCCTGGTCTGTAAGGTGCGCTCTGGTGGCATCACAGAGGACATGAGAAGTATAAAGAGGACACAAAGGGTGATACGGAGCCATATATACCACAGCATATTATCAGAACCTGGTATCCATGATGGGCTGGACGTTTAGGGAGTTCGCCATGGCTGGAAGCAGGTTCTGGAGCATCCAGGGCCAAAATCTAGAAACTTAGCTGGAGCGGGAGTAGTGAGAATTATTTTTAAATGACTTGTTTCTAAAGTTAGCCATCCCTTTCACTCAGCTCTGAGCCTGGGCAGCCTGGGTGCCCCAGGAATCCAGTCTTTAGTCCATGTCCTGGGGGGACGGGTTTGGGCGTGGGGAAGGTTCATCCCACTGCAGTGTTACCTCCAGAGTATGTCCCTGAGGACTGCAGAGAAAGGCTTGGCCTGGGTTGAGCTGGAAAGGACAGTCTGGACCATACTGGAGCCCCAGGACTCAGGGAGGTGACAAGAAGGCTGCCCTGGCCCTGATGCCACACACACAGCCCCCTAACAGAGACCACCCATGCCTGGGTACACTAGCTCAATCTTTCCTCCCTCTGCCCACAGGGGGATTCCGGTGGCCCTCTCGTGTGTAAGAATGTGACCCAGGGCATTGTGTCTCGTGGAAGAAAAAACGGGACGCCTCCAAGAATATACATGAGGGTCTCACATTTCCTTCCCTGGATATGGAAAACAATGAAGCGTAGCTGACAAAGGAAGCCACAAAACTGACGTCCTCTGAGCCAGACCATCCTTTCTGGGGCAGAGGCGAGAAACCCACAGAGGTGCACAGTGGTGATCGCAGGAGTGCAATAAATGGATCTCTTGCCTGAATATGACTCAAGTCTTGTCTATGCATTGAACTGCTCTCAAGAAGTGATAGCCTGCTCCAGGCTGCCCTCTGCTGTCAATTCTGGTTTGCTTCCTCCTCTCCTCCACAGCCCGCCCTCCTCCCTAAACCCCATGCTGGACAATTTCTCATCCATTTCTCAGGCACGTGTCTTTGATACCTAACTTTCTGCCACAGACAATCTTCTCACCCCACAAACTGAACCTCTCTGGGCCTTAGGAATTTCTTAACATCTCTAAGCCAACCGCTTTCACCAATCCCAGCCCCCCCAGACTTTGGCAGAGAGTGGAGCACTAAGTGGAAAGGGGCTGACTCCAGGGAGCCAGGTGGTTAGGGCCCAGCCAGGAGCACCCCAGTGGGGGCACGCTTCTGCCACAGCCAGGCCTGTCTGTAGGTCCGGAGGCTGAGATGCTTCTCTGACACCACTCAGCCTTACACAGGCCCTGCCCTGGGACCAGCACTGAGCTCAGTCAGCCTCCTTCCTCCCTGTTCTTCCCACACGGGCCCCTGCATTTCACCCAGGTGTCCCTAGCCACCAGCTCCTCCCTTCTAGCCCTATTTGAGCCAGTCTTCTTTTTCTATCTCCCAAGGCTGTGCATTTCTCATTTCTCAAGGCTGAGCAGATTCTCCTCTATTGTTTGTCCCAGCCAGACCTGGGCTGCTAGCCCACCTGATGCTGATCAAGGACCCAGCTCCACCAGCCACCTGGGCAGGGCTAGCTGAGGCCCCCAGTTTAGCCCAGCACCCCCAGGGGCTCAGGCATCCCCTCCTGTGCAGTCCCTCAGCAGCCTGGCCTGGCCTCAGTGCCCAGCCTCCCCCTGCTGGCAATGTGGGGTTATGGCGGCCTTGCACCAGAGGGCTCTGGGGCTGCTGGGCTGGAAGGACCCCTTTGTCACCCACCAGTAGACAAATACCTGCTGATCTCATTTTGTTTTCGTGAGGCACATAATAGGCTCTTATCCTTACTTTTAGAAAACATACAGTGATGAGAAATTTCCTATCAATTCTCCTAGTACCCCTCCTTCCACCAGGCAGAAAAGTGGCACAAATCGATCTATATTTGGAATCCACAAGAAATTCTGCTTGGAAAGTAATTAAATTCTCTGTATTCTATCTGTAAATCACAGTGTCACATGCATGATCTGGTTTCATTCCAGAAGGGTAGTCTGTGAAATTGGCAAAAACTTAAAGACCCTCAGGTCCTGAGCTTTCTAATCTGTGCTCAGTGGAGTCTGTATCCAGAGGTGCGAGGGGAAGAAGGAAGCAACTGGAATAGCCTTAGTTTTGCTAATTTTGCACATAGAAGACATGAACCTCAATCCACAAACCTAAGAAATGCTACAGTTCAAGTGCAAGTCAGTTAATTGCGACCCAGGTGACCTTATTTAGGAACCTTATCCCCAAACAGTACCTCTAGGGACCAGACGGGACAGAACATAATAAATTCACAGTAGCTAGACAAACTCTGCATCCAGTGGGACCAACACTGGGCGAAGCAGCAACTTCCCCTAAAAAGAATAACAAACCACATGGATTCAGAAAAAAACAAAATCCATCACATTTGACTTATTTTTCACATAAGGCTGTTCCATTGTCCACCTGACAAGCCTTTCCCTGGGGATCACAACACTGGCAGTGGTAAAGAAGAGAGAGAGGTTCATTGCATCCAGAGATGAGCAAGTGAGCAGCAGAGCATACAGGAGCTGGGGGCAACCACACAGAAGACATGTACAGACCCCAGAACGTCAGCCGTGAAGAGCTCCACAGAGTCCCAGGACATAATCCAGATACAGCAACAGAGTAACCTTAGTCCCAGGACATAAGGACAGCAACAGAGTGACCAAACATGTCCACCTCCTGGGGCAGGGACCATGCCTAATGGGTCAGTGTTGCCTCTTACACCTGATAGAAATACTCGACACTGAGTATAAGATGCATTAGGAAGGAAAAACATTGCCTTACAATGACTGGAGCATCATGAAGACTGGGCTGCTCTTAATACATCTTTCCTTAAAGTGATCTCCAAATAAGTTTACATTTCTTTCTCTTTCTTGATCTCTGATCTTTATTTCTAAGACATTATCCTATCTAAGATCTAAAGTGTGTATGTGTATGTGTGTGTGTGAGTGTAAGTGTGTATGTGGGAGGGTTACTCATAAAAATGTCCATCACAGCATTATTTAATAATGGACCCCAAATTGGAATCAGTATTAACGTCCAACATAGGGAAATGTTAAATTATGGTGCATTTGCCTTTTGCAGTAGATGGCCGTTAGAATCTACCTTATCCACAGCTGGACGACACTAGGCTAAGTACATTAAGAGACAAGTTATTTAAAAAACACACACACAAATAAGCATTTTGGGGAATGTAAAATCTCACTAACTAATCAATGAAAAATTAAAATATTAATAATTTTTCCTTATCTGATTGGGAAGGATTTACAAAAATGATAGCATTCAGATTCAGTATGGACATTGAGAAAATGACATTTTCACAACTTACATACAAAGATCCTTTAAAAAAAAAAGTCTTTGACCAAGCTATCAATCACACCAAGAAAACTGAACAAGGTTATTCCTTATAAAGACCTTCTCACATAAGTAAAATCTTAGACACAATGCCAATGTCCAGCACTAATTTGGCTATTTGTTTTTAAAAACTGGTATATTACTGAACATTACAGAATCCTTAAAGTTATGATATACAATTACATTTTGTTACATGGAAGAATATTCACCAGGTATGTTTAAGTAAAAGCAAGTTATAGATTAGTATACATGACAATTACATTTTGCTCATACGCATATTTTTCTTTTAGCTTTTGTTCTTCCTACATATTCATTTTCCTAATTTTTTCACAACTTTTATGTATTATTTAATAAATTAAAAGTCTATTTATTACGTATGAATGAGCTTCTAACATGATACTCACTAATAGATTTTTAATAAAATAAGGGAAATATTTATGTTCAATAATTAAAATATAGGATTCAAAAGTAAATATAATATGATCACACCTAAGTAAAAATATACAAAAAAGAAATCTATATGAAAATACAACTCTGTTAACAATGAACAATTGAATGGTGAGATTAAGACTGACATATTTTTTGGCCGGGTATGGTGGCTCACACCTGTAATCCTAGCACTCTGGTAGGCTGAGGGGCGAGGATCACGTGAGGTCAGGAGTTCGAGATTAGCCTGAGCAAGACTGAGACCCCATTTCTACTAAAAATAGAAAAAATTAGACAAGCAACTAAAAAAATTAGAAAACATTAGCTGAAGGCAGTGATCCATGCCTATAATTCCAGCTATTCAGGTGGCTGAGGCAGAAGGATCACTTGAGCCAAGGAGTTTGAGGTTGCTGTGAGCTAGGCTGATCCCACAGCACTCTAGCCTGGGCAACAGAGTGAGACTCTGTCTCAAAAAAAGAAAGGACTGACATATTCTTCTATTTTTTAATTTATTCAGTATTTTAAAATTTATAATTATTAAAACAACTTTATTTTTAAACAATATTCCAGTGATAAAGACATCTAGGGGCCGGGCACGGTGGCTCACGCCTGTAATCCTAGCACTCTGGGAGGCCAAGGTGGGAGGATTGCTCGAGGTCAGGAATTCGAAACCAGCCTGAGCAAGAGTGAGACCCCTGTCTCTACTATAAATAGAAAGAAATTAATTGGCCAACTAATATATATAGAAAAAATTAGCCAGGCATGGTGGCACATGCCTGTAGTCCCAGCCACTCGGGAGGCTGAGGCAGAGGGATTGCTTGAGCCCAGGAGTTTGAGGTTGCTGTGAGCTAGACTGATGCCACGGCACTCACTCTAGCCTGGGCAACAAAGCAAGACTCTGTCTCAAAAAAAAACAAAAAAACAAAACAAAAAAAGACATCTTGGAAATGCCTGAAAAAGAATTCAAAATAATGATATTAAAGAAACTCAGTGACACACCAGAGAACATGCATAAACAATACAAACAAATCAGCAAAACAATTTAAGATATAAATGAGAAATTCAGCTAAAAGATAAATATTATAAACTCAAACCAAACAGAAACCCTGGCACTAAGAAATCAATAGGCCAGGCGCAGTGGCTCATGCCTGTAATCCTAGCACTCTGGGAGACCGAGGCGGGCGAAGCACTCAAGCTCAGGAGTTGGAAACCAGCCTGAGCAAGAGTGAGACCCCATCTCTACTCAAAACAGAAAGAAATTGATGGGCCAACTGAAAATATATAGAAAAAAATTAGTTTGGCATGGCGGCACAGGCCTGTAGTCCCAGCTACTTGGGAGGCTGAGGCAGAAGGATCGCTTGAGCCCAGGAGTTTGAGGTTGCTGTGAGCTAGGCTGATGCCACGGCACTCTAGCCTAGGCAACAGAGTGAGACTCTGTAACAAAAAAAAAGAGAAAGAAAAACTCAATGAAGAAATAAAAATGAAAAATACAATTGAAATCTTTAACAATAGACTAGATCAAACATAAGAAAGAATTTCTGAACTCAACTACAGGACTTTTGAAATAACTCAGTGAGATTAAAAAAAAAAAATGAAGAAAACCTACATGTGAGATACCAGAAAGGAACCAAATATTTAAATTTTGGGTATCACTGAAGAAGAAGAGATGCCAAAGGCATAGAAAACCTATCAAATGAAATAATAGCTGAAACCTTCCTAAGTCTTGCAACAGATATAGACATCTACATGCAGGAAGCTCAAAGATCCCCAAATGGATCAAACCAAAAACGTCTTCTTCAAGGGACATTATACTCAAAATGTCAAAAGTCAAAGATACAGCAAATAATTCTAAGACCAATAAGAAAAAATTGCCTAGTTACTTCTAAGGAAATTCTCATAAAACTGACATTTCTCAACAGAAACTTTATAGGCCAGGAGAGAGTGGGACGATGAACTTAAAATACTGAAGAAAAAATTAAAAACCTAGTAGTCAAGAATACTATATTCAGCAAAGCTAATCTTTCAAAGTGAAAGAAATATAAAGTTTTGTTACCAATAACTTGGGCCTTGTCCCCAAGGCTGCATCAGAACAATGACAGTAAGTGTTTGCAGGAGGAGGAAAGAGAATTTCTATTACTTTGCTGGCAAAGGAGGAAAATGGCAGGCCTTCTTATCTCAAAATCCAAATTTCCTCAACATAGGCAGAAATACAGAGTTTTTAAAGGGAGGGCCCCTCAGTTCTAGGCTATCGTGGTTAATACTCTAATCATCCCATCTCTGCCAAAGACAAAGCCTGGGAACTCCTGCTTCTCTTTGTTTTTCTCCTGTCAACTGGGACTGAGGCAAGTAAGTGACTGTCCCCACCCTCAGAGGTCTGACCCCATCACAAAGACTCTGGAGCCAGACTGCCTTGGCACATCATAATTCTGTATCATTGAACAAGATATCTGAATTTATATTTCCTCCCTTTCCTCATCGATAAAATGGGAATGATGTTAGCACTGACCTTGTAGAGTTGCTATGAGAATTAAATTACTTAATGTGCATAAAAGTCTTGGAATTCCCCCAGCACATGGTAAGTGCTACATAAAAGTGCTCTATATAAATCCTTTCTGCAGCCCATGTGTCAGAGCCCAGGAGGTAAGAATACAGCATTGACAGTCCCATCAGCTTATGTCTAGATTCTCACACACCAGTCCCATGGAGTCTTCAGCTGGACTCAGAAGGATCTGGGAGGCTCCCTGAGGAAGAAAGTAGCAGGGAACCCCAGGGGAGCCCTGTGCTCCCAGCAGAGCATCTCTCCTCAATACCTGAGGCTGAAGCTGGCCTTGCCTGGAGCAAGGGTTGTTCTCCCCCTTTTGGGGAGAGAGAGAACTGAGGCCTAGGATGGGGAACAGTCCTCCCCTCAGGCCAGCAGTATTTTCTGTAGAAACCTGGCGCCCTCTCCCAGACCCCAATCCTAAGCACCACCCCTCCTTCATGCCCCCCCATCTTCCAGCCCTTCTGCAGCCCCCCACCTGATGCCCACACTGTGTGTCAGCCAGCACAGGGGTAAGTGCCCAATGCTCCCTTCCAGGGGAGACCATCGGGGGCCGGGAGGCCAGGCCCCACTCCCGCCCCTACATGGCGTACCTTCAGATCCAGTCTGGCGGAAGAACAAGAGTTTGTGGGGGCTTCCTGGTGCGAGAAGACTTTGTTCTGAAGGCAGCTCACTGCTGGGGAAGGTGAGGAGCTCAGGAGGTTCCTGGGCAGCCAGGAACACAAGCCGGAAGAGCCCATCGGAGGAGCCATCTGCGAGCCGGGCTGTGGAAACGAAAGGGTGAAAGGGAGACAGAGCAGGTCTTTGGGGGAAGGAAGAGGCCAGTGCAAATGAGGAGAAAAGGGGCCAGAGGAGGAAATGGAAGGCACGCATTGGGGCTCCAAATAGGAACTCAGGCTATTTCTCAATTTAATCTGGGGGCAAACCTCAAGGTCACTGTTCCCCATAATTTCCAGCTCAGGGCTGCCGAGAAACACAGCAGAGCCCAGCCCCAGGGCCCTCCTGTACCCCAATCTCTTCAGCTTCCTCTCACCCCACCTGTGCTGGCCCTGCCCTGCAGCGCTGGGGAACCTGCACCCCTGTGGGCCAGGCCTCGCTCCAGGCCTCCTTGCCTTGCAGCACCATAGTCGCCATCCTGGGGGCCCACGACGTCCAGAGGCAGGAGAGGACCCAGCAACGCATCCCTGTGCTCAGAGCCATACCCCACCCTCGATACAGTCTCCAGAGAATCCACAATAACATCATGTTACTGAAGGTGCGGCGTGTGGGCCCTCTGGTTCTCCAGCCTAGCTGGCGCCTTCCCAGCCTGGCAGCTTCACTGGGTCTGGGGCGGTGGAGGAGGAGCAAGGGCAGGGCCTGAGGGTGGTGGGGGTGGTGGGGTGAGCACTGCACAAAGCAGAGCCTGAAGCAAGGATTAAGGAGGGAACAGTTTATTTGGGAGCTGCAAGCCCAGGGTAAACATAGTGAGTTGAAAGAATCGAGTCAAGGAAAGATGCAGTGCAATGTGGTGTATTACCACAGCTGGCCACTACTTCACAGCAATTTGCTAACAGACAAGGCAAGTGGCTCAGCAAGTTTGGTCACTCAGCACATGGGACTTCTCCAGAACAATTGCAAGGAGCGTCAAAGGGAGAGAATGGCATCCAATGTATAAAACAAAAACCTGAATCTATTGCTTGCTACGAAATGAAGAGCTGTACTTGTAAAACTGTGTCTCTGAACCAAGCAAGAGTTAATCTTATATAGGATTTGGGAGTGTGAAACCCAGAGATTACTGGGCTTTCACAAGGGGCAATATTTTGGGATTGGCAGATTTTCAGCTATGAGAGCACAGGCACTGGGATGACGCTGTAGCTAGTCGGGTCAGCACATCTGTCCCCTCAGGTGGCATTCAGGAAGCCAGGTTCCAGGTCTCACAGTGTGCTGTTCCAGCCAAGCTAGAGTTGGAGCAGCAACCTAGTGGAGATGGGGCATCAACTGAGTGAGGAAGAAAGGACACGCACAGGGACAGAGACAGACAGAAAACAACCAGCTTGGTCACAGGACATTAAGTTAGAGGTTGACCAAGAGAGCCGTGGAGGGTGAAGACTAAGACACAAAGCTTTCCTGGGGAGAGAACCACAAGGGGGTTACCCGCAGGGAATACTAACGCAGAATTACCAGGAATCTCAGTTCTTCCTCTCTGCCTTCAACACTGAACAGAACCCTTGAGCCCACACTGCTACCCCCACACTGCCCTCATGAACTTCTGATTCTGGTTTCCCAAAACATGGAGAAGAAGCCAAAGCCTTTTTACTGTGCAGCTCCTGGAAAACCATCACAGCTACCTGTCTTGCCAGGGGCTCACCCCAGCTGGACCCAGGACCTAACAGTAACTTGCAGGTGTGCCCCATGAAGGAAGCAGTGGCATTTGACCTCTGTGCCCTGATGATCTCCCCTGAACAAGAGAATCACAGAGCTAGAGAAACGTATCAGAGCGGGGCATAAAGCCCAGAGAGCTGTCGTTAAATGTTAAAAAAAAAAAAAAGTCTCTAAGGCTGCAAACTCTGCCTATCTCTGATCCATCTCTGCTCCCCTCTCTCTGGGCCATGCACATCCTCCCTTTTTGGGAAATAGACTAAGAAATGTGAGAAGTTTCAGGGCTTTTGCAGGTCTTTGCCTTGAAGGAATCTGTGGACATGTTAGTTCACAAAATAGAAGCTGCTTCCATCAAGGGGGGCATTGTCAGAGGATGTTTGCAAAGCAGCGTTTCTTCTGTTGCTGCTGGTCGTCAGTCACCTTGAGTTTTTTTGCAAAGCAGAAGCTCGGTTTGAGCCCTTGGCCAAGAAGCTGATTAAAATACCTGCCCAGCAGATAACGTGCAGCTGGAGCTATCCTAGACTTCAAGGTTATTCCTGCTTCACTCCTGGCTACATGTCTCTGTGTTTGGAAGAAGTAGATTAGAGTAGTACACAGACTCAGCGTTCTCATTTTTTACATTGTATGCTCAGCTAGGTCTGTTTCCAACTTAGAGCTTAACGTGCTAATATTCGAAAAATTGTGTAACCGTCTATTCTTGTAGACAGAATTAGGTAAGGTTCCCCTGGAAACCTCGAAAAATGAACTGTAGACTTAATTCTCTAACAAAAGACAACTATTTCCTGTACCAATAAATACTGATGCGGGATTTCATTCGGGGTCCCAGTCTGCGGGAAGCTGAGAACCCCTGACTCCCCCATCTTTCAAACTGCTCTTTGTCTCCGTCTCAATCATTTCTCTGTCTATATCATTTTTTTATTTCTTATTTCCACATCCCTTGTGACGATCCTGCCTTGGGACCTGTTTTTGCTGGGAGGGTGGCCAATCCTGGCACTCCCTCTTTAATATCTGTAGACTTTCCTTTACCAGAGTCACAGACTTTGTGTGAAAGGCAGCCTAGAGCGAAGCACTTTCTTGCATTCTTGTGGGAAAGATGGAAACGTTGGTCTTCTTACCAGAGGAAAGGCAAACTAAATGGTCTCTATAGGTTTCACAGATAATGTTGATGAGGATAAGAAAATTTCTTTACATTTTGGTCTGCTAAAAGGTTACTTCGTTATCATGAGGGAATATTGAATTTTATCAAAAGCTCTTTTATTGATTGAGATAATTTTGTGCTTTTTCTTATAAATCTTTATGGTAAATTACATTACTTGAGCCTTCTAAGGTTAAATGAGGTCTGCATTCTTAGTGTAAACCTAACTTTCTCATGATATATCAACCTTTTATACATTATTGCACTAATTTTGAGAATTGATACTTTGTGTAAGGCTTTGTTTCTATGGATCAAGAATGAGATTGACCTATCAATTTTTTCATATTCTGTTTTTGCATCAAGGTTATGCCAGCCTTATAAAATGAGATTAGCCGTGTTCCTTCTTTTTCTCTTTTATTTAAGAGTTTGTAGAACAATAGAAGATTTTCTTCCTTGAATTTTAGTAGAAATCAATGGTGAGCCAGTCAGGTTGCTTCCCTATGTGGAAAATGTTTGAGAGCTGATGCAATTTCTTTGACTGTTGTAGTACTACTCAAGTTTGCGATTTTTCTTCAGTCATTGTTAGACTGTGACATTGTTAATAAAAATAAATTTCAAATTGATTAAATTTCAATAAAATTTCAAATTGATTAGCATAAATGTCTTTATAATATTTTTGTCTTATCTTTTAATGTCCCGCAGCATTTATAAAATTATTGCATTTTTAGTTTTTGATATTAAACATTTGTGCCTTCACTTCCTTTCTTTATATTTTCTCCAAATTTGTCAGTACTGTTAGGTTTTTCAAATAGTTAATTTTTCCTTTACTACATCTCCCTACTGCATGTTTGAATGTTACTTCATTAATTTTTGCTATCTCTTATTATTTCTCCTCCTAGTACTTTGAGCCTATCTCACTTATTAATTTCAAACTTCTTCAGATATATGATAAGCTCAATAATTTTGGTTTTTCGTGATATAAGAGTTTTAAGGCTATAAAGTATCTTCTATTGTTATAACTGAATTCCACAACTTTTTTTTTTTAGTTGGCCAATTAATTTCTTTCTATTTTTAGTAGAGATGGGGTCTTGCTCTTGCTCAGGCTGGTCTCAAACTCCTGACCTTAAGCAATCTAGGGATTACAGACATGAGCTACCGAACCCAACCCTACAAGTTTTAATTAGTGTTGTTATTGTTGTTATTCAGCTGAAAACTTTCTAAATGTCATAGATTTTATTTTGACTTACAGGTTATTTAAAAGTGTATTTCTCTTTTCTAATATTATGAGGATTTTTCTAGCTTTCATTTTATTATTGATCTCTAGCTTAATTATGTTATGGCCAGACAACATTTAAAAATTCACATCTTTAAAATTACTCAAGATTTGCTTTGTGGTCCAGAAAATGATCAGTTTTGGCAAATGATTTTAAGCAAACTTATAAATATGTGTTTTGCAGTGGGTGGGTGCAGTGTTGTGTAACTGTTAGGTCCAGTTTGTTCAGTGTTCTGTTTAAATCATCTTTATTGTGCTAATTTCTAAGACAATGATGGATTTATTTATCTCCTTCAAGTTCCTTCCATTTTTGTTTTATATATATTCCAGCCATATAATTAGATACATTAAAATTTTAAATCATGTGTTTTCCTGAAGAATTGAACTTTGTATCCTTCTGAAATGACCCTAATAGTCTTTACACATGGTTTTATCATGGGTCAATTTTATCCGGTATTATTATACCTATAACAGTTTTCGTTTGGTTACTATAAATATGGTATATTCCTTTCTTTTACTTTCAACATTTTAAACCTGCTCCACTAAGCACATGTTTATGTTTTGTTTTTATAACTGATCTGACATTCATTGACTTTTTTTTTTTAGCGTAGGAGGTATCAATTTACCAGACTTCATTGACTTTTAAAAGGAGCATTTAGAATGTTTACATTTAATACAGTTATTGATATATTTGAATAAATCTATTGTTTTAAGACTTTTTTGAAAGAGTTTTAGGTTCACAGCAAATTTGAGAGGAAGGTACATCCACTGAACCCACTCATGCATAGTCTCTCTGATTTCCTCTTCGCCCTCGCCCTATTCATGCTTAAAATGGATAATTCTGCTACCAAATGACAGCCTCAAATTATCCGAGAATAGCTATACTGACCTCAGCCCCAATTCACCTTCTCCCTACATGAGCCCCACTGGGAGTCCATCCACAGTGAAGATGCTCTGCTCTGGGACACTTGGCAGGGCACAGGGTGGGCACCCTCTTAACACAAGGCTTTCCTACCTTTCTTATATGTTATAACCTCTACAGGAACAAGAACAATCCCTGTTCTCCCTGCCCCTACAAGGACTGAAGCAAAACTGAGATTTCTGAATAGAAGGAAGCAAAGTCAAAGGATATGAGCCTGTGCTAATCCCACTGATTCCAGTTCCTGTTATTTTCTTAGGAGTTATTGAGTGCCGTTTATGAGTGGGGTGCAGGGATCTAAGATTCCCGTCTCACACAGCTAAAAAGTCTTAGCACATGATGCCAAGGGGGGCTGGATATCTGACTCCCCAAAGCCTCATGGTTGAAGTTCAATGCCTTGGGAAATTAAGCATTGTCCAGCAACAGTCTTCCAGGAGTAGAAACCTGAGACAAGGGAACATAAAAAATATCTAGAGTTTTGCAATCATATATTCAGGTTCTGGCAAATGATTCATCATAGAGAATACAGAGAGAATTATGTAGTCACTGGTCCCACAGCCAGTCATCCTGCCATTGTACCCATCCTTCTTACTTACCCCAAACCTAACCCTTTGCCATATCCTGTGCAGATGTTGTAAGAACACACAGCATGAGCCTCTGAGCAAGACAGTAAGAGAGAGCCCTTCCCTCCATAAGGCTAAGGTATGACCTTCGGGCCCTGTGGAAATAAAATACTTTAGGGAAAGGGACATGGCTTTGGTGGCTAAAGTTCCAAGGATACAAAACTCTCTAGGTGGAGGGTCTTGAGTGTGACCCAAGATCACACCAAAGGTGACACCACAACCCAGAACATGGATCCCTTTCAGCTCACTCCCACCCAGAAGTGCGGTCAACACCTATTTGTTTTTCTAAGTCCGCTTTGTCACATTTGCTGCCAGTTTTGTCAGAGTGTGTACACTGTTCTCACCCAAACCCACTTCTCCTCTCCACTCCACATAGTCCTCTTTCTACCCACCCCAGACATTTACCCACGCCAGAGTTTTAGTGAATTATCCCCAACCCAACATCCAGACCTTGTTCTTCTCCATACATTTTTTGTTGGTGGTGATGGCTGGGCCATGATTCGAGTAGGCAACAAGGAAAACTTAAAGCATATTCCAGTGCATATCAAAACATTGGAAGGCTAAGACATACATATCTGTCCTATAAACATTTTTCTCTCCCTACCCTTATTACTACAGAAAAGTAATGAAAATGAAAGTCCCACGATCTTCCTGTTCTATATAACCTAGGTTCCCCTTTACAAATAGGTTTGTTCCTCATGATTGTTTTTTATGTCAAATAAGCACCCCAGAAGTTCTGACTAGCATCCCAGCTGAAAAGGAATGTAGAGATAATTCCTACCTGAGACACGAATTTCTTCTCAGAAACATAACTGAGTCTCATAGTCTAATGAAATCAGCCAGTTCAGCTAGGACCAAGTTTGGGACCCTTATGCCTGTAGGTTCTGATTTTGCCATGACTTAAATGAATGATCAGGCTCAGGGAAATCAGGTTACAACAGCAGACTCAAATGCCACATCTAAGTGTGGGAATGTACTATCATTGCCACGTTCTCTTTGACCTACAAGGTCTGGCCCTGCCCACTTCCAGCAGGGACTAGATGTGGTTCCATGAGAGGCTAAGATCTAAAGGAATTGCCTCACAGGAGCCAGGCATGAAGCAGTCTTACATATTGAGAAAGGACATCAGGAAAATAAAAAATAAAAGCAAAGGAAGTGTGTGATCTAAATAGACTTTTCCATCGTTCTATGGTAGCCACTCAGGTACCTTTCCCCTCTAAGATAAACAGAGCATATATCAGAGATAGAAACAAAACTTCTATTCTTCAGCACTCCTTGAATGTTTCCCTAGGATCCTTGAACAATGCAGGAAACGATGCAGTTTGTAGAGCTCTGGCTAAGATCACAGGCTCTGGAATCAGACCACTTCATTCCAACCCTGTACCCCCTTCACCCCTGAGAGCTGAGTGACATGGTCACAAGGTCCTCACCTTCTCAGTGTCTTAGCATTGTCATCTGTGAAACAGAAGAAATACCAGTAGCTGAGTCAGGGATTGGAATGAAGAACTATGGTCAGTGATCAATAAACATTAGCTGGTATTGTAATGTTGGGTATTATTTTCCCATTCCTTCAACAAACTGATTAATCATATCTTCCTTTCCAGCTACATTTTTGATAAGTTTTTACTTAGGCACAGATTCTTATAATTACAAGTCCCACATGGTCTTCACCATCTTTTAGTTTGGCTTCTTTTGTCCCTTTGGTCCCATCTAGAAAGACAATTTAGTCTCTCCACTGAGCCTTTTTCTGGGTAGGATTATTTCTTTAAAAGGTACTTCTATCAAGTTAATGTTTTCTGGATGTCTGCCACCTCAATAAGCTTTCATCTCCTTGAAATTTTTATTACTGGCTCTAGATTTGGGGTGGCTTTCCCACAAAACCTTGGCCATTTGACCAGTTACTAAAGTTAAAAGAAAATTTCTCCAGAACTCCCAACTCTCCGACCTTATCCTAATCTGTATATTATCTCAGAATGGTTAGGGGTCCAGTCTAAGTTTTGAAGAACCAATTCAAGAGAGGGGAACAGGAATGAAGGTGGTTGGAAAGGGCAGGGCCTGAGACCTCAAGATTTTATGTTCTCCTCTAACCTCTCCTTTCCATGTTAGGAGGTGGTGCTTTCAAATGAACTAAAGGAAGAGAGTGCATGGTTAATAAATATTAAGAGAGGGAGTTTTGTTAAAAACATTGAGAGAAAGGTGGACTCTACCACATTCAGCATTTGTAATTAAATCAGAGATGTCTGAAATCCCCTAGTAAGGAAGCTTTGATGATGAATGGGATGCCAAATTGATCTAGTACATAGCCGCCATGCTCTGTTAGCTACCTGTGCATGATTGCTCTATCATGGTCCTCTCCAACCTGTACCTCCTCAGAGTCTCCTCCACCAGAGGTCATCTCTCTAATGGAAGGAGAAACATCTCCAACATCCTTGGTTCTAGCAAAAGAGAAGGGCCCAAACAAACACCTGCTAAAGAAATCATCTGTCGTCCTTAGCAGCAAGGCCATGGAGGCACTGGTGGGTCTATCACTTGGAACTCAGGTTTTGGGGGGCTCCAGTACCTCTACTGGCCAATACCACATCCTTTAGTCCCCACCCTGTACACTGGGTTCCCGCTCTGGGATGGAACAGATGGTCGCTCTGAGTCACCAGCTGTGGCTACTGGTGCGGTCACCACATGATTCTCACAACTGCCAAGAAGGCGTTATCAGGTAGAGACAGTGGGGTGAGGAGCTTTCATAGAAAACCTTCTGTGATGGAACACCACAAAACCAAAGTGAACATGATGTCACTGAGCCCACCCCACCTCCTTCTTCTCGTGGGGGCTCAAAGGGAGCAAGGAGGGCACACCAGCAGCTCCGACCTGGGCGGCCTTCGTGATGCAGCTGCTCCTGCTCCTGCTGGCCTTCTTCCTGCCCCCCACGGCAGATGCAGGTGAGTGACTATCCCCAGCCTCAGAGGCCCAAGCCCATCCCACAGATCTCCTGCCCCTTCTGCACCTGCCTGATCCTTCTATCTACCAGGGACATTCTGAACCCCAGCTCCAGTCCCTCTGCAGACCCCCAAGCACGATGCTGGATGAGCTCTCACCAGGAATGCCAGGGCATGAGACTGTCCTCAGGAAGAGCCAGTGGGCACCATTCCCTCCCCAGGTGTCACCCTTGTCATCTGGAAGTGCATGGCAGAGGGTGGGAACCTGGAAATTAGAAAATAACAAATTCTCCTAGAGGGGGCAGAGTTCGCCCTGCTTCTGCGTCTGGGGTAAAGACATGCTTCCCTCACTGTTAGAGAGAGGCCAGAGGTCAGCTGACCCAGAACTGGTGGAATCACTGGCCTCCAAACACCGTTTAGTCTTTGCTTAGTCTCAAGCCACTCAGTCCCTTTATTCCCAGGCCTTTGGTGGCTCCCTTCTTTCCAAGGATGAGCCGCTGTGGCAGATCCCAGCTTCCGTGCTTTCCAGAATCCCACGGCACTGCCCTACCCACCCGCATCCAGAGGCCAACTAGCGCCATTCCTTCATGCAGCCACCCAACAGTCATTGAGCGCCCACTGCATGTCAGACCCTGGGAACTAGGATGTGACACTATCTAGATCCCTAAACTTACATCCTGGCCATTAGTGACAGCACTATCCTCACTATCACAGGACTCATCGGGGTCTTGGGAACTCACCTGGAGCAAAGAAAAGTCAGGAGGGAATGATCAGGAGCCTGTGGGATTTCGCTGTGTCTGTGAGGTCTGCTTCCCCCAGCTATGTGTGGAAGAAAGATTTATAGACCAAGGCCAGCTGTTCTTCCCTTTTTCAGAGGAGGAAGTTGAAGCCCCTTCCCCCAGGCGCCTCTTAACTCCAGGCTGCCCCAGGCTCGCAAATGCCCAGCCCTTCTGGAGCCACCAAGCAGATGCCCAGCCAGTGGCCTCAAAGGGTGCACACAGGCAGACACTCTTTTCCTCCAGGGGAGATCATCGGGGGCCATGAGGCCAAGCCCCACTCCCGCCCCTACATGGCCTTTCTTCAGATCTGGGATCAGAGGACTCGGGACAGCCACAACTGTGGAGGATTCCTGATACGCAAAGACTTCGTGCTGACGGCCGCTCACTGTTGGGGAAGGTGAGGACGAAATTTCCACACCCTCCTGCAAATACTCCATGGAGACCACTGTCTGGACACATGTGCAGGAGGGCTTCCTGGAGAAAGTGGGCGGGTGGATAAGTCCCATGGGGGAAGAAGAAGGTTAGTGTCAGAGGCACTGCTGAGGACAGAAAAGACCAGAGTGATCACGCCTGTCATATGCAGAGCCAGGAACATGCTTTGGCATGAGAATGGAAACCAAACCTGTCTCACCTGGTCTCCCAGGGGGACCTGAACCCTGAGAAACCCTGTGCAATTAGCAGAATGCCACCTCCTGGGGCCCTCCCATTCCCTCAGTTTCCCCTCAGCTGTAGCTCTGCCCTGCCCTGGCTGTCACCTGCTCTTCGTGGCTCTTGGGCTGTACCCTGTGACTCTACACACCCTCAGCCCCTCTCTGCTGTCTGTGCAGCTCCATAAACGTCACCCTAGGAGCCCACAACATCACGGAGCAAGAGAAGACCCAGCAGGTCATTCGTGTGAAAGGAGCTGCCTGCCCCTCTGCATATAATTCTACGGACTACTCCAGTGACATCATGCTGCTGCAGGTGAGGCAAAGTCCTGCTGCTCTCGCTCTGCTGGTCCAGTTGGCCCTCCCACTGTCACATTGTCCCTTCTTCCCTCCTTTCCATCTGGCCACCTGGCCAGTCCCTGTGTCTCACAGGAGAGCGGAGACAGCTCAGCCCCATCACAGCGCAAGGCCCACAAGGCCACTGGCTGACCTGGATTTTCTTACCTCTTTCCCACCAGCTGGACACAAAGGCCAGGCGAAATGTAAATGTGCAGCCACTCAGGCTGCCCTTTGGCAAAGCCCGGGTGAAGCCTGGGACAAACTGCAGTGTGGCCGGTTGGGGCCGGACCACCCGGGATGGCCAAGTCTCAGACACGTTGCAGGAGGTGATGCTGATCGTGCAGGATGACAAGGAATGTGAATCGCTCATGGCACCCCCCTACCATTACCATAAGGGCATCGAGATTTGTGTGGGGGACCCAAAATTAAAGACGTGTTCCTTTAAGGTGAGACTACGCATCTGCTGCCTAGGCTCTGGGGAGAAGGAAGTTTGGGGAAGGCCAGGGACCTGGACACCCAAGCAGTGGGGAATGCCTCACCCACCAGGCTGTGATCTCTCTCTTGGAAAGGGAAGAGGGGAGCAGCCCAAGCTGGCTGGGGCCCCTGCACGCTCCCCAAGGGACCTTGGCAAATGCTGCTTCTCCGGAAGGATGAATTTGCAACACTCCACCTCACCTGAGCTCACGGATATTAAAAATCTGTGCTTCCTGGGGTTGCAGTAATTATAACCAGGTGGCTCCTTGGAGCTGGCACCCAATGTGATTAAAGGGCTCATCCTCCTAGATATCGGTTCTTCTTGCCTGACCCTATGTCCTTAAACAGTGACCTGGAGCCAATGATCCCACACACCTTTATGAGGAGAGGACCCCAGGGCCTGCGGGGGAGGACCTAGGCTGGCCCCTGGGCTGAGGTGAAGCAGTAACAACGTCCAGGGTCACAGCTTGGGAGCTGAGGGCCCCAGGACATGTCCTGCCCTCTGGTTTCCACATGCTGGCCACGCACGTTCCCCTTCCCTGGGATGGCGGGGACCGAGGGAGCACCAACTCAGTCCTCCCACTCTGTTCACAGGGGGACTCTGGAGGCCCACTCGTGTGTGACAATGTGGCCCAGGGCATCGTCTCCCATGGAAAACTCAATGGAAAGCCTCCACGTGTCTACACCAGGGTCTTGCGTTTCCTACCCTGGATAAAGAAAACCATGAAAAGACGCCAACTGCAGGAAGCAGACTCAGCCCCCTGTAAGACTAACCAAATTCTCTGGACCTGAGCCCACATTGACACTGCGGGAGGGAGGTGCCAGCAGCTGAATAAATGTACCCTAGCTAAATGGGAAGGCTGGTTTGTCGTTTATTCATTGACCTCTTTCACAGGCACCAGCTCTGTGCTAGGCTGGCCAATGACACAGTTCTGCTGCTTCCTGCTTTCTCCTCTTTCCTCTCCCCTCACCAACACCCAATCCCCAAGGCAAAGCTGTGACCCGGCTGCCTTTTTTTTTTTTTTTTGAGACAGAGTCTCACTCTGTTTCCCTGTCTGAAGTGCTGTGACATCAGCCTAGCTACAGCAACCTGAAACTCCTTGGTTCAAGAGATCCTTTTGCCTCAGCCTCCCAAGTAGCTGGGACTACAGGCATGCACCACCATGCCGGGTAATTTTTTCCAAATTTGGTACAGATAGGGTCTCACAGTTGCTCAGGCTAGTCTTGAACTCCTGAGCTCAAACAATCCGTCCTCTTCAGCCTCCCAGAGTGCTAGGATTATAGGCCTGAGCCACCTAGCCCAGCCCCAGCTGCTTCTTATCCACACCTGTGTCCATAGGGCCTGCCCTTCTGCCAGGGCTGAAGCTGAGCACCTTCAAGAGAAAACAGAGACTACTCTGGTCCTGGGCTCAGGGTGAACTTCTTACCTCCTTCCCCTGTGTTATGTGACGGAGAGGCAGGCACAGCCTGGGGTCTCTGGGAAGGGACACAGGCCCACCCCACGGAGGCTCCCCATCCTTCCCTGCCCTATCCTAGCTCATGGCCCTACTTGGCCTCCGGCTTCCCAGCTGTACCTTCTACGTCCCTGCTGAGAATTCCCAGAGTCCACCAGCTCCTGCCTCTCCAGACCACACTGATCTGAGCTGACCCCTTCCTCATGTCTCCCGCCTAGGGTACCCACATACCCGCGTGTTTCCATCAGGGTCTCACCACTTGGATGCCACCCTGACTCATGGCCTGGCCTCAAGGGCCTCAGAGGGACAAGGCCCACGCTGGCACCAGGCAGGACCCATAGAGGACAGGGTTGGCAAAGCCTCTCTCCAGAACGCTTGGCCCCATCTCTCCCCTGCACTGGGCCAGCTCAACCCCTCACATCCAGCCCTGTGTGCCCTCATGCTCAGGGTCACTCAGCCACCTGGTCACCTGGTCACTCAGCAGTGCATGCCCCTTTCAGCCTGTCTCTTTTTGTCACTGCCAACCTTTAGACTAAGAGTCCCTGCTGGGAGTCAGCACACACTCACTGAGCACCTACTATGTGCCAGGCATTGGGGATAAACAGTGAGCACAACGACAGACTCTATCATCTGAGCCCAAGTGAAACTGACAGTATTGAGGACTTGCATCCAAATTGTGTAACTCCCTCTCCATCCTCCAGATTAGTCCACAAGACCTAGACTTATGTGGGAAATCTATGGGAATAAAGTATTTGTATCTTATTTTTATTTCTGATCACAGTTTATGTGAATATTACTACATTTGAGTCTAGAACAGCAGGGTGTGGGATTTGGAAATGACTTTAATCCTTTAGTTTCTAGACACAAACTGTGTTTACTGGAGCATCCTTTTCACCTAGGTCGGCAGGTGGGGAAGACAACGACGACCAGGGAAGCCTTGTTTTTATTTGTTTAAAAGTAGCAGGTGTGACTGTCATTGCGCAGATCCAAATTGCAGGAAAAACACTCATTCAATGGGACGGCTCATAAACATAATCCCTGTCATTAGTGCCAGCCCTTTCCTGTACGGAATCAAACTAGAGTCACACGGTCTGGGAAAATCGTAGAACAACATTTTCTCTAAGATCATATTCAATGGAGAAAGGTTGAGAGCTTTTCTCTAAGATCCCTAAAATCCTTTCCTCTACCTTCAGCTGAAGGCCAAGCTGACTTGGCAGCGAACCAACAGTCATTGAGCAGCCACAGCCTGTCAGGCCCTGGGTGGCCCTGCGGGCCCTGCGGCCATGAGCCCCTGCGGCCATGAGCCCCGTCAGGCTGCCCCTGGGGAGAGCCTGGGTGATGCCAGGCACAGTGTGCATGTGGCCATCACCTCTGCACAAGTTCCCAGCGAAGCTGCACCAGATAGAGCTCGAAGCCCAAAGGGATGAGCAATGCATCTGTCACCACAAAGATAGATAACTCAGCACCATCCAGATATGTGTGGGACCTGACCAAGAGGAAGATTTCTTTTAAGGTGAGACCCAGGGTATTGTCTGTGCCCAGCCCTGGGGACAGCAGAGCTTTGAGGGGATCCAGGGCAGTGGGGAATAGCCATGGCCCCATGTCCTCAGTCTTTCCACCAATCTAGTTGCTAAGGCTACTGGGAGATCAGCCACCCCCCCCCCACCACTTATGAGCAGAGGCTTCCTGGGGGAGGAGGGGCAGGTCCAGCCTCGGTTGACTGAAGGGAGTTGTCAGGGCCAGGCTGGAGCCCAGAACCAATGGAGGCAACAAGGTCTGCCCTGACCCTCACACGCAGCCCCCTCGCAGAGACCCCTGGGAGGCAGGAAGGGCAGGAGCAGGAGGAGGCCAGCTCAGTTCTTCCTCTCTCTGCCCACAGCATGACTCTTGGGACACCCTTGTGTATAAGAACCTGGTCCCAGGCATCGTCTCCTTGGAAAAAAGAATGGGAAACCCCCACGTGTCAACAACAAGAACTCAAGCTTTCGGTGCTGGATAAAAAGAACAATGAAAGAGAGAACAAACTGAGGGACCAGACTGAGGTGCCTCCAGGATGGCTCCATCCTTCTCCTCCAGGGCAGAGGCCAGAAGTGCATTGGGCAGAGGGAGCAGAGGGGAGACCCCCAGGGATGTAATAACCTTCTGTCTTCAGAGTGGAAGTGATCGATTGCTCCTTTATTCACCAAAACAACATTCAATAGGCGCCAACCGTGTGTCCAGCCCCCATCCACTTCCTCCTCCAGTTTCCCTCAGCTTCCACCTCTAGAATCACGCCGTGTTGACACCCAGCTCCTTCCAAACACACCTCCCAGTGCCGGCTCCCGCTGCCAGGCAGCTCCATCAGGAAAAGGGAGACGCCTTCCCAGGAAATAATGACCCTCTCAGACGAACCTCATCCCTACTGTCCTCCTACATTATTCCACAACTACACCCCTACCCTTCCCCTAGTGCCAGTATGAAAGAACCCAGATTTAGACGGGGAGTTATCTAAGAAGCTCCAGGGTAGGGGCCCTGTCCCACTCTGCCAGAAATGGACAGGAGACCTTTGGAAAGATATGACCCACCCTATGCAGGGCTCCCAGTACAAATCAGAGTGGCCGGAAGCTTGGACCTAGGAAGTTTCAGGAAGGCCCTTCATTACCCTCAGACCTAGCTTCAGTGCCTATTGCAGCTCTGTGTAGGCTCCAGAGTCTGGTCAACCTCTGGTCTGCTGCAGCCCATCTTCTTGCAGTCGCAAATGACCTTGAGGGCACTCTTCCATCCTGGTATGAGCCAGCCTGTCCCTGCCTCCCACTGTCCAAGGTCCTCAGAGCCCTGTGAGCACCACAGCAGACCTTCTCCTCCATGCTGTTCGTGCCAGGTGGATCTTGGCTACTAGCCCACCTTCTGCCCTGTCCACACAGGACAAAGCAGACAGGACATGTCCGGGAACTCTAGGCCACACCTTTCACCTGGGCAGGGCCGTGTCAGCCCTTCTCATGCAGATAAGTGTCCCTCCTGAGCTCAGCACTCTGCAGCTGATGCCTTTCAGCCTATCCCTTTGGGTGACAGCTGACAGGCTGGTCTCTGAGCTAGGACTCCCTGGGTCAGCCCTGGGCTAAAGTGACCTTTTAAGTGAGACACCACCTCTCTGCAGCAGGATTGGGAAGCACCGTTTATCTATCAACAGACACATCAATACTTATTGCGCAAATACTACGTACTAGGTAATGGAGATACACCAGAGCACCCCAGTCATCATGGAATTTTCCTATTTGCCAGGTCACTTTTTCTCGCTTATTGCTCGGACTGATTCTGGGTTTGAAATCCACAAGAAGCAAAGGCATCAAGTTTTGAAAATGACAATATTCATTTGAATTGTATTTACATTACATGCTATAGTTTTCTGTCTGTTATCACATTAGATCAGAGAATAGCAGGTTATAAGGTTCAGAATGATCTAGAGATTTTCTAGTCCTGTCAGTGCTTGGAAAAGCCCCCTCCTCGCAGGCTGGGTGGAAGATGGGGGTGGGGGGACAGGCAGCACGTACAGGCCCATCTTGATCTGATTCATATGTGGTGGCATGAACCTCAGAACACAAACCCAGATATGACAAAAACGCCATATTTTCCCTAAATCTAACTGTGTCAGACTATAAGCCTGTCTGAAATTTAATTCCAGTTATTACTGACACCCAGCCACATCCAAAATCAGACCACATTAGGGAGGCATACCTGGGACCTGGGCAATGGAGGGAAATCCTCTGGTCTTTAAGGCATCATGCGCAACTGCTGACTAGATCCCTGCATGCCATGCCAGCCTTGCCAGGCAAACACAGACACGCCGGCCTCTGGGGGTCCTTGTCCAATATGGTCACAGCTGCAGGGCAAAGCAGGAGCTTTGGACACAAGTCCACACCTCCCTCTTCCTGCCCCACTCATACACACTCTCTTCACTGGAGGAAGCATGTCTCTGTGATCATGACATCCTCAAAGCACTGCCCCTTCATCTCGTCCTTAAAGACAATCTAGAGCATCAACTTTTGGGCATTAAACAACACAAGGAGAGCACCTGATAGCACAATGCTTCTGTTTCTGTCCCAGAAAACAAATTGATGAGGCAGAAAAATAATAAGAACTTGATTTTCGGCACAGAACGAAGGAAAGAAATGCAGGGAGCAAAAAGAAAAATCCTATTTGTCAAAGGCTACTAACTTCGTACATTTTCAGCTTACATGTTGCACTTACTTAGAGTAATGGATTTGTTACTGCCCAACTAGGTTCCTGGCCCCTTGCTCAAGAGGAAACCAACGCCCTAAGAAATCAGGGGTTACAGCAGAGAAACAGTTTAATATTGCAGAGCACCATGCGAATAGACAAGAGAAATTTCTCAAATCCATCTCCTCAATAATTTGGGGGCCAAGGCTTTTAAAAATAGTTTGACAGGCAAAGAACTGGGGAACTGGGTCTTCTGATTGGCTAGGGATGAACACATAGGGTTGGAAGCACAAATTGTCATCTTGCACTGCATAAGTTCCCAGGTCCCAAGACCAATTGAGTGGGTTCCTAGGTATGGGCCACTGGTCTTACTGGGTCAGTGGGTCCACCACAAACTAAGGTCTGGAAGATAATCACAAAGACCAGTCTTAGGTTTCACAAGGATGATGTGATCTACAGGAGCAATGAAGAAAGTTAAGAAATTTTATGACCATTAGGCAATTATAGGAGAGCAAGCTAAGGAACATATAGTTCCTTAGCTGGTTACATATATTCTATTCTATTTTCTATTCTATAGCTGGTTACATATATTCTAACTATTCCCATAACTTTGCAGAGTTCAGGCCCCTACCACAGCTCCCCCATCATGGCCCTTTATTAATTTTATAAAGTGTGGTTTCTGATTTGCGAATAGAATGTAGAAAATGAGTGCCATAGGCCCAGAGTGTCCTTTAGTGGAAAAAGAAATAGAAGACCAGGAGGCTGAAATGCCTGCTCCAACATCAACACCATGTTGGCCACTTAGCCAGGGCTGGGCCCAGACTTCCTGACACCTCAGTCAGTTCTTTCAGCCAGAGGATAAGTGTCCTCTCCAGAACTCCTCCTCACAGTCAAAGGCCTTCAAGGTCATCTCACACCCACCCCATGATGCCTTTCCACCCTCTGCTCAGAAAACTGCCTGGAGTGGAACCCCCTGGGCTCACCAGTAACCCAGTCTCTAATAACCCCTGGTGAGCCGGGTGGTGGGATGGAAACTTCTCAGCTTAGCCATCTCCCACTTGACCTTATGTGACCTTGAATAAATTTCTCCATGTGTTTGATCCTGTTTCCTATTTGTAAAATGGAAATTTGACAGATGAATTACTGATTATGGCTCCCACCAAGGTTATGGGCATTAAATGAGGTAAGGTATGTAAATCCCCTTGGAATCCTTCAAACATAGTAACACCTATACTCCCTGTTGCCCCCTAGCCTAGAAAGAAATAAATGTACATCACTTAAAAGTTGAAATAAGAGTAAATGAACATGAATTTTGTACACACACACCACACACACAATTATACAGTCTAAAGATTGTTTTGAACAAAAATTACCATTGATATTACTTAGAAAAGTTTCATAAACACCTATGAAAGAAAACACATTTATATGCACAATCAAGCTTCATGCTTCTCTACGGGGTCCATGTTCAGAACTGGCTGCCCTCGATGTCAAAAGGTGAAACAAGGACATGAAACCCTCTCTGCACAAGCTCTGGAGACTCCGTGGTTGGTGCTCTCTACTAGGGAAGAAGGCTGGCCTGGATCATGAGACTGGTTTCTGTTTAGACCTTAGCAAGGGAGGAAGCTAATGAGGCGAGTCTGACCTGCCATTCTGTCATGGCTGGGAATTGAGTTTTAAGCTTTCTCTGGGGTCCCCTTGGTTCAGAGGGGGTCTGTTCAGTCAGCGGGAGGGCTTAAGATTTTATTTTAGTTCACAAGAGACAGTATCAATACCTTACATGATTGTTGTGGGGATTCTAGCATATGAAAAACATAAAGAACTTAAAAACATAAGAGTAAAACAAATTTTAGTAGCTATTATAATATAGAGTATTTGTTTTCTCACTTTTCAACAAACTGATTAGCCATGTACTGTTTCCAAGGCATGTTTTTAATTTTTCTTTCTCTTGTGACTGTATTTCACTTCAATCAACATTCCTAACGTCCTCAAGTCACAGAATTTTTTTGCTACTACCTTATCTTTGGCTATTTATTGGTCACATATTTAGGTAGGTCAGGCAAAATTTTATAAAACCTGATGTTCTCTAGCTTACAGGCACAAGCTCTCCTCAAAATATTAAGAAAAGGTATCCCAATGCATATGCTCTGGAGAACTGTGCTCTTTGGACTGTGACCTCCATCAGACCAGATCCCCGGACATGATCCCAAAGGACAAGCTATATTGCATCATTGTTCCCTGGAACCTATCTTCAGAGACATGGAGTGAGACATCTAGCACACCACACATAAAAGTTAGGGACGCAAACCAGTTACTTTAGGGCATCATTTCCATCAGCCAGACACTAGGTAAGCTGGACCAGAAACAAAACCACCAAGCTAAGGTCCTGGACAAATCCTAGATCGGATGAGTGAGGGAACATCACTACCAATAATATGGCAGATAAATAACATGTACTGTCAAGTATAAAATCTATGAAATAAAAAAGAAAGAGAAAAGAAACATGAAACATGATTTGCTTATATTCATACCTTTCCTGCAGAGCCAATGAGTCAAGTCTTCTTTCCTTCCCTCTGAAAACGCAGAAGAGACCTGGCACCCAGGAAAGAGTGAATGGGGGAGGCAGGAGCCCCAGTGAAGAGACCTCACCCTTTCAGAATGTTGAGGGAGTGACAAAGGATAAGGAGAGATTTTAAAAACTGATTGAAGATATTTCACCTAATCCACGAGACATGGGACACACTTGCACAGCAAGTGTGGTAAAATACATCCCGGGTAGTAGATACTAGTTTGCTAGCAATGAGCCATGTCAGCCCACCTGTGGCTTAAGCTGCACTTCAAGTTCCCAGGCACCCAAGCATCTCTAAGCTGCTCTGCCTCAAGGGACTCTCTAAAGCTGGAGAAATTGGCTCCATCTAAAAGCAGGCTCAGCCCTCAAGTGCAGAAGAGTTAACACTCCCAGAGACAACATTCAACCAATTAGGGATGGGGAGTGGCAGGCTAATGACCCAGCCTCCTGAATTTCAGAAAGACAATGCTGACATCCATTCTTTATGGATCTCAAAGACCCCCCCAGCAGAATACAGCTCTGGTTCCCACAGCAATAAACAGCTCGGGAATGTACTCTGGGTTAGCTCTCCTTTTCCCATCTAGTTCTTCCTACTTCTTTGCTCCAGTACCTTGAATCACCTCTCAAATGAATTAATTACTTCTAATGCTTGCCTCAGGTATGGTCTTTGAGTGGAACGCTCAAATTAAGACATTACTGTATTGGGTTGAATAGTGTCACCCCCCAAAAAAATTTTATGTTCACCCAGAACCTGTAAATGCAACTTTGTTTGGAAATAGAGTCTTTGCAGATGTCACCAAGTTAAAATGAGTTCATGCTGGATTAGGATGGCCTATAATTCAATGGTTGGTGTCCCTTTAAAAGAGGGAAATTTAGACACGGACACAGAGCGAAGAATACCATCTGACAACAGTTACAGAGATTGAAGCAATACATGCGTCCACCACCCTGGAATGCCAAGGATTATTGGCTACCCCTAGAAGGTAGGAGAAGCATGGAACAGATTCCCTCAGGTGCCTCCAGAAGGAACCAACTCTGCTGATACCTTGATTTCAGGCTCCTGGCTTCCAGAACAGTGAAGGAATAAATTTCTGTTGTCTGCTGCCATCAGCTTGTGGTACTTTGTTATGGCAGCCTCAGGAAACTAATGCAATACTCTAAAGTGTATTAGTCAGGGTCCCCACAAAAATCCCAGAAGCCACTGCAAATATTTAAAAACAGGAGTTTATGAGAGGAAACCAATTCTATAAAAGAAGCCAAAGAGGGAAAAGAGAAGCAATCCAGAGAGGAGCAATACCATGTTTCCCCCAAAATAAGACCCATCCATAAAGTAAGCCCTAGCAGGATTTCTAAGTGCTTGTGCAATATAAGCCCTACCAGGAAAATAAGACCTAGTGATGGGCGTGGCTACGCTGTGTATCTGCACAACCCATGTGGAGCAGTAAAGAAGATGAACATCCCGTCACATCTGCCCCATCAGAGCTCTCTTGCTCGACATGAGCGATTAGGGCCAATGGTTCTAAAGGAAATAGAGTCGCAAGAAATTCAGGATGGAATTCGGGGTTTGGAGAGTCATGATGATGTTCCAGAAGAAGACGACTTAACTATACTTGAATAAATGTAGAGTGCTGTATCGTACTAAAAAAAATAACACATTACCTGAAATTAAGCCCTAGGGTGTCTTCTTGAGGAAAAATAAACATAAGACCCTGTCTTATTTTTCGGGAAACATAGTAGCAAGAAGCTGAAAGAAAACCCAACTGCAGGGTGGAGCCACAGGCAATATTTCCAGAATCCCAGGTCACCTGAAAGGATCTGAAACCTTATCTGACCTGCTAGGTGAGAGCTGGAGGCAAGAGGGGAGCAGGGGAGTCATCCAGAGACAGTTCCTGTGTCACAGAGCAGAAACATGAGGGCTGCACCTGAAAGCAACCTGGGCAAGGAACCAAACCAACAATTCCACTCCGACCCCACAAGATTCAAACTAAGAGTTCAAGCTCTTCTTTTTAAAATAAAATACTAGAATCCATGTTACCACTGGTACAAGGTAAGATCTGACTGATGAAACACACTATGAAGAAACAGTGTCAGCATGGGCACGGTGGCTCACACCTGTAATCCTTGCACTCTGGGAGGCCGAGGCGGGTGGATCATTCAAGGTCAGGAGTTCGAAACCAGCGTGAGGAAAAGCAAGACCCCGTCTCTACTAAAACTAGAAAGAAATTAATTGGCCAACTAAAACTATATAGAAAAAATTAGCCAGGCATGGTGGCGCATGCCTGTAGTCCCAGCTACGAGGAGACTGAGGAAGGAGGATCACTTCAGCCTAGAAGTTTAAGGTTGCTGTGAGCTTGGCTGACGCCACGGCACTCTAGCCCAGGCAACAGAGTGAGACTCTGTCTCAAAAAATTTAAAAGAATTTTTAAAAAGAGTGTCAGACAGTAATGATCAAGGCAGTGCAAAGAATGGGAAGCCCTTCATGAATCAGTTTTCTTTAAAGCTCCGTCCAAGCAAAGGAATGATTGAATCGACGTCTTCTATCTCCACTCAGCAAGCTTCCCTATAGATATTCAACTAATTCAATTTCAGTCTTTTTTAGGTGACATAGTAATCATTCTTCAGGGAATTTATCCTATAGAAGAAGAAGGGGCTTTGTGCATGAAAATGCTAATCACATATGTGTAATAGATAAAATTGCAGTAGATAAAAGACACAAAAATTATAAAGCATCAAAATGCTATTCAATATTAATGCAGAAATCAATAACCATGGTACATCCATGAGATGGAATATTATGAAGTCACTGAAAAGGAAGTTAAGAGCCCCAAATTCACTGAACACAGCCATTCAGAGTGGGCCAAAAAAAGTGCAAATGGCTGATAAAAATGAAATGTAAAATTTCTAGAGTTTTAAAATGAAAATTAAAACTAGAGATATTTGCTGGTCATATTAGTGATGATTAAAAACAGCAGAAATACTTCAAGTTGCAATACATGTGGTTAAATATCCATAACTATAAATTGGTATTGATAGTGAACAGTGTTACCATTTCTTTGGAAAGCAATTTAGCAATAAGAACAAAACATCCTAAAAATGTATAGAGACTTTAATCTCCCAATCCTACTTCAAGTAGTTATTATAAAAGTTGGATAAGTATTTAAAGATCTGTAGAAAAGTTTGTCCATTGATGTATCATTTATACTAATAAAAAAAAAACTGACATGTTCAGTAAAAGGAGATTGCTTAAGTAAATTAGGTCATATCCATAAGACAGAATAGGATGCAGTTATTAAAAATTACACTATTAAACTTCTCACTTCTTAAGTGTGGGCTGAGCATAGTGACTTCCCTCCAAAGAGCACAGGATGGAAAAAGGGAAATTAAAAGAGTAATTGTTCAGTGGGAAATCTGACAAACACTACCTTAGCCAGGTGATTAAGGTCAACAGTGATAAATCAGGTTGATAGTATGTAACCTTGATATGGTGCCATAAAAATGGCAGTTTACTTCTGTGATCTGCCACCAAAAACCCATAATTCCAGGCTAATCATGAGAAAAATATGAGACCAATCCAATAAAGGGACATTCTGCAAAATACATGGCTACAATCCCTCAGAAATGTCAAGGTCATCAAAAACAACCAAAGAATCAGAAACTATCACAGCCCAAAGGAACCTAAGGTGACATGACAACTAAATGTAACATGGTAACCTGAGTAGGATCCTGGATGAGAAGAAGGACATTAGGTAAAAAACAAATAAAAAATAACAACTGAATAAACTATGGACTGGAGTTAATAACGATGTATCAATACCAGTTCATCAATTCTAAAAAATGTACCATACTAATGTAAAATATTAGTAACAGGTAAAATTGGGTATGGAGTATATCTAAAACTGTACAAAATAACTAAACTCATTTAAAAGTAAAAATAATAATATTATAAATGAAAAATTCCTTGATAGAGAAGAATGCTATATCTATACATTTTTAACTTAAAAAAGGTTAGACTACCTAATATATAGCAGAATACCATTTGAATCATAAAAATATATATTTGAATGGGGGAAAATCTTTTAAGAAATACACCAAAATTTTAATGGTAGCTGTCGCTAATAATTTCAATATTTTGTTTGCTTAATTGTACTACATATAAACAATAAATGATGTTTACTAATATATTCTTAATGCCATCATGAAATGCATATACTCTTTTATGTTAAGTAATATAGTATATCAAAGATCATGTCCAGTGTTATAACAACTATTCAAACATATATTCAACTATTCAAACATATATTCAAACAACTATTCAAACATATATTTTATATATGAATACATACACACACATTTGTGTGTGTGCATGTGTATACATTTCAAAGGAAACTTACATATTCAAAGGAAACTTATTATAATGAAAATTATTTGTTCAAAGGTATCTTATAGCCTACTGGCTAATTTTTTCTTCTATTTTTCAACTTTCTCTAAATCTTTTATATAAGAATGTATTTATAAAAGTAAGCTTGTTTTTAAAACATTCACCTTGGAAAAGATTAAGCTGAAAACAAGAGGTTTCCTGAATGTCTGCCATTGATCAGTGCACTTAGACTATGGGGAAATGCTTCTAGGTATAAAAGTAATACATTCTTATCCTAAAAAGGAAGTTAAATGCATAACATGTGAATGAGAAAATTAAAACTGTTGAGAATTCTACCACCCCAAGATCATCATCCTTAATGCCTAAGCATATTTCCTTCCACTAGTTTTCTAGCTGTTCACAAGGTGCTGTTCCTTTAACAGAATTGGGATGGCGCTGTTTAGAACTCATAATGATTCCTTTCCATGACTCTTTTCTCTGTTTTCATTTTGGTGAGAGTTTCAGGATGAACTGTTCACATTTGTTTATGGACAGCCTAGACTCTGAGGCCCAGGAGTATCAGACACATGGCTCTCTGGACACCGGACAGAGCAAACTTACTGGACAGTTACTATTTGTTTAGCATGCATTTCCCCATCACCTGGCAACAGTAACCAGGACTTCTTGAGGGGAACCTCAGCTCCCATATACAGGCACTATGGTTGAGGTGGGACAACCCCACCTCAGCTTAAGGAGTGCTAAATCCCCAAAGCATAAGCCAACCAGGCCACTCAGTTTGATGGATTCAATGATAATTTGTTTCAATGCAAAGAATATTAATCCAGGACTTTGCTGAAAATCTTGGGATATGAGAAGCTCTCTTTCTCACAGAATATTTACATTTAAAGAGGTGATTCTAAATATTTCCAAAAGATGAGTCTGTGATGGTGGTAAGATAGGAAGTGGGTTACCACGTGGGGTATTTGTTGGTGTATTCAACTCTGCATACTGCTAAGGTGAGTCCAGCCTCTACTAATTAAGGGTGTATAAGTGTTTTGTTTTTGCTACATGGATATCTTGTGAAATGCTTAAGTCAGGGCTTTTGGTGTGCCCATCTCCAGAATAGTGTTCATTGTGCCAATAAGTATGTTGTATGGGGTCTTTTATTTCAAAATATTAATAAAAGGGGAACAAGTGTTTTTCTTATAAGGATATCTTGCATAATGCTTCAGTCAGGGCTTGTTGTGTACCCATCACCAGAGTGCTATACATTGTACCCAGCAGGTAAGTTTTTATTGCACACACACCCTCCAGTTATCTTCCTTCTTGATTTCTCATGTCCATTATCTCACTTCATGCCCATGTATACCCAGCTGTTAATTCCCACTTCTTAGTGAGAACCTATGGTGTTGGGTTTTCCATTCCTGAGATACTTCAGTTATAATAATGGTCTCCAGTTTACTGCATGTTGCTGTAAATGACATTATTTAAACACTTTTATGCTGAGTAGTACTTTGTGGTATTCATATACCACATTTTCTTTATCCACCCATGAATTGAAGGGCACTTAGGTTGATTCCACATCTTCCAATTGTGAATTGTACTCCAATAAACATTCAAGTGCAGGTGTGTTTTTGATAAAATGACTTCATTTTCTTTGGGTAGATACACAGCAGTGGGATTGCTGGATTGAATAGTAGGTCTACATTTTTTCTTTGAGGAATCTACATACCCTTTCCACAGAGGTTATACTAATATGATTCCCCACCAACAGTATATAAATATTCCTTTCTCTCTGCATTCATGTCAGCATCTCTTGTTTTGGGTTTTTTTAGCTTTTTAATAATGTCCTTTCTGATAGGGGCAAGGTGGTATTGCTATGTAGTTTTGATTTGAATTTCCCTGATGATTAGTGCTGTTGAGCATTTTTACAAATGTTTGTCAGCCATTTGTCTATCTTCTTTGAAAATACTTCTGTTCATGTCTTTTGCCCACTTTTTGATGGGCTTGTTTTTGTTTTTTTGTTTTTTTTTTTTTCTGGCTGATTTGAATGAGTTCTTTCTAGATTCTGGAGATCAGTCCTTTATCAGATGTATAGTTTGTAATATTTTCTCCCAATCTGTAGGTTGTCTATTGACTCTGTTGCATATTTTCTTTGCTGTGCAGAAGATTTTTTAAATTTAATTAGTCCTGTTTATTTATTATTGTTGTTGAAATGACAGATAAGGAATTGCAAATATGGATTATAAGGGAGTTCAATGAGATTCAAGAGAAAATTGAAAACCAACTCAAAGAAACCAGAAAAAAAAATTCATTCAGAAAATGAATAAAAAATTTACTAAAGAGATAGATATACTTAAAACAAACAAACAGAATTCTGGAAATGAGAAATCTGTGGAAAGTTTTAAGAGTAGACTATTGGAAAGAATTTCAAGCTTCAAAACAGCTCTTTCCAATTAACTAGTCAGTCAAAAACAAAAAAACAAAGAACCAAGAGGAATAAACAAAGTCTATAAAAAATATAAAATTATTATAAAGTGCTCGAATATAAGAATCATAGGAATCCCTGACAGTCAAAGAGAAAAGGCACAAGCCTGGAAAACCTATTGGAAGGAACAATTGAGAAAAACTTCCCTGGTCTTGCTAGGGATTTAGACATCCAGATACAAGAAGTGCAACAAACTCCTGGGACATTCATTGCAAAAGGGGAATCAACAAGGCATATAGTCATCAGACTGGACAAAGTCAACATGAAGTAGGAACTCCTAAGAGCCATGAGGTCAAAACATCAAGTAACTTATAAAGAAAAACTTAACGAGTTAACATGAGATTTCTCAAGAGAAACCTTACAAGCCAAAAAGGAATGGACTCTTATCTTCAGTCTTCTTAAATAGAAAACTGTCAGCCAAAAATTTTGTATACTGCTAAACTAAGTTTCATAAATGAAGGGGAAATAACATTTTTTACAGACAAGTAAATAACTTAGGGTTTTGACACTACTAGACCCACCTTACAGGAAATGGTCAAAAGTCCATTATACATGCAACAGCACAATAGATACCAACCAGTGTAAAAACACCCAAAAGTTATAGTTCACAGCTCTTATAAACCAATAGCACAAAAAGGAAACAAAACAATAAGGTGTCATTCAACATGTTGAACAGAATAGCATCCCACATATCAGAACTAACACTCAACATGAATGTCCCACTTAAAAGTCATAGACTGACTGAATGGATGAAAAAACACAACCTAAATATTTGCAGTCTCCAAGAAACACATTTAAACCATAATGACTCACACAGACTCAAGGTAATAGAATGGACAAAAATATTCCATGAAAATAGGAACAAAAAATGAAGTGGTGTCATGATTTTTAAATCAGATAAAATAGAATTTAAATCAACAGTTGTTAAAAAGAAACAAAAACAAAGATGATCATTATATAATGGTAAAGGGAACAATTCAATAGGAAGATATAACAATCTCAAATATATATGCACACAACACAGGAGCTCCAAGTTTCATTAGGCAAATTCTTCTAGATGAAAGCAAAGAAATAAACAGTAACAGCTTGATAGTTGGGGACCTGAACAGCCCACTGACAGAATTAGGTCATCAAAGCAGAAAATGAATAAATAAACACCAAACTTAAACAGCACTCTAGAGCAAATGTACCTGACAGGCATTTACAGAACATTCTTCCAGAAACTACTGAATATACTTTGTTTCTTTCCTTAGCCCATGAGATCTTCTCCAAGATTGATCACATCTTATGCCACAAAACAAGTCTTAGCAAATTCAACAACATCAAAATCATACCATGTATCTTCTCAGACCACAGTGGAGTATAACCAGAAATCAATTCCAAGGAAAACACTCAAATACACACAAAGTCATAGAATTTAAACAGCTTGTTGCTGAATGATCATTAAGTCAATGATGACATTAAGATGGAAATCAAAAGATTCTTCAAACTGTATGACAAATGGTACAGAAGCTTTCAAAATCTATGGGATATAGAAAAAGTAGCCCTAAATGGAAAGTTCATAGACTTAAATGCCCACATCAAAAAGACAGAAAGATCACAAATTAACAATCTAATATCACATCTCAAGGAACTAGAAAAAGATAAACAAACCTAACCCAAAACCAACAGAAGAAAAGAAATAACAAAGCTCAGAGCAGAACAAAACAAAATGGAACCAAGAAAAATACAAAGAATTAATGAAAGAAAAAGTTGATACTTTGAAAACATAAATAAAATCAATAGACCACTAACCAGATTAACCAAAAATGGAAAAGAAAGGACTCAATCAGATGTGTAAGTGGAGACATTACAACTGATACCATTGAAATACAAAACATCATCCACAAATACTATGAAAACCTCTACACAAAAAAACTAGAAAACCTAGTGGAAATGGATAAATCCTTGGAAACATACAACCTCCCAAGCCTTAATCAGAAAGAAATAGAAACCAATTCCAATACTGTGCAGTGATACTGAAGCCATAATAATAAAAAAAAGATCTCCTGACAATAAAAAGCCCCTGACCAGACAGATTCACAGCCTAGTTGCCTAGTTCTACCAGACATACAAAGAACTGGTACCTATCCTACAGAAACTATTTCAAGACATCAAGGAGGGAATCCTCCCTAATATGAAGCCACTATCACCCTGATACCAAAGGCAGGAAAGAACACACTAAAAAAGAAAACTACAAATCAACGTGCCTTATGAACATAGACACAAAAATCCTCAACAATAAAATACTAGCAAAGTAAATTCAACAGAGCATCAGAAAGATAATCCACCATGATCAAGGAGTTCTCATCCCGGGGATGCAAGATGGTTAAAATACACAAATCAATAAATGTGATTCACTATATATACAGAAACAAAAACAAAGACCATATGATCATCTTAATACATACAGAATGCATTTGATAAAGGCTAGCACCCTTTCACGAAAAAAAAAAACCTCAACAAACTAGGCATAGAAGGGACAAACCTCAAAATTATAAGCATTATATATGACAAACCCACAGCCAACATTATACTGAATGGGGAAAAGTTCTTTTGGAACCAGAAAAGAGCCTGAATAGCCAAAGCAATCTTAAGTAAAAAGAGCAAATCTGGAGGCATCATATTACCAGACTTCAAATTATACTATAAGGCTATAGTAACCAACACAACAGGGTACTAGAATAAAAGTACACACATTCACCAATATAACAGAAAAGAGAACCCAGAAATAAAACTATCTACCTACAACCAACTGATCTTTGACAAAGCAGACAATGATATACACATAGGAAATGAAGCCTTATTTAATGAATGGTGCCGGGAAAACTGGATAGCCACATGCAGAAGAAGGAAACAGGACATTTTTCTCACACCACGTACAAAGTTAATTCAAGATGAATTAAAGATGAAATGTAAGATATGAAACCATAAAAATTCAAGAAGAAAACAGGAAAATCTCTTTCAGACCTAGGCAAAGAATTTATGACTAAGACTTCAAGTATCAGGTTTTCAAAGGCAGGAGCCATGTCTCTCACATTCTTGGATCTGCTTGCTAAATAATTGTTCATGATTTGATCATAATGAAAAAGGAGCCCAGAGCTGACACAAGGTAATACTCTTCACTTAACTCAGTCACTTAGGAGCTTCTGGAGTTCTCACCCTTCCATTAGCTACAGCCACATCCTCAACAGCCTCCACCTTCTTGTCCCTTATTCTTGCTTTCTTTCACCTTGTCACTCAGCAGCAGAGTGGCAAATGTGGTAACAGTGCCATTTTCACTTTAACCAAACCAGAGAACTTTGGCAAGCCAACTTGTAAGGTGACGCCCATCAAAACGAGTAGAGCACACACAGGTCTAGGAGGTCTGTGAGGTCACTAAGCCCGCCCCTCTTGCATCCCACTCCCATGGTTTTGTATGTAAGTGTAAAAAACACCAGCATTGC